>ML820444.1:78542-97436 GCA_009831015.1 Picea engelmannii | reverse complement strand
AAATTTATATAAAATAGGGCTATTTTACCAATTTACTAATTCATTTTTACCATTTCACCCAAAAATTATCCAAAGTGGACAAAACCCTTGAACCCTCCTTTGAAGATTCTCGTAGCTTGGAGCAACGAAAAACCCTAACCGCCCAGATCAATTAAGTATTATATCCCTAGTTTTCAATTCCATCCTTTCATTTGTTCATTTTTATGAGAAAATGGGAGTTAACCCTCCCTTTTTCAACACGACTCTATGCATCTGTGGGTTGCCTCAATTCAACCCATTGATTTCCGCGGCTGGTAGAAACACCAGTCGCGGATATCCGTGACTGTCAAAACTAGAAACCGTGGATGCCCAGAGTAAACTTTGAAAAACAAAAATTAACTTATTTTTTCTTTGAACTTGGGTAAGATGTTTGTGCACTTGAGGGAACATGAACATGAAGAGGTGGATAGGGCAGTATTTGATGATGGGGATGCCAAACAAGCGCTTTGAGAATCAAATGGTGTCTCATTGTATTCGACCCCAACACATCTATTCACATAGTGTAGACTCATACCACGACGGATCGTTTTGAAGAATTTGGGTGAAGTACGAGCATCACATATTTTGTGCTCCTACCCGACATATTGTACCACTCCATAGGCATTGGTACTTGCATAGGATCAACTTGTTCATTCCATTGATCCCATACATCCTATGTTCTTGATTTTGAGACAAAGCTCCACTATGTATCTATTTGTGGCTATGATTTACCTTCACATGGATCTACTGTGTATTCCTCGTGGCCATGTTTGTTGCTTTATATATACCACGTGGATCCATTATGTATTTTTCGTGGCCATGGTCATTAGTCATACTTTCATGTTTGTCATGGATCTGCAGTGTACTTGATTTGGCGGCCATGCTTACATCACTCCTGGGCATGGGTATGCCCGACTTGGGATAGAGACTACTCTTACTTGATTTTGGCTGGCGGGTTCTGTTTTGGATCAGTTGTCTTGGGAACCTTCATGGATTATTTCATTGCATCCTCGCCTCTCAGAGTTATAATGTATTTCCTCCATCACTTGCCCTTCCGACCTCACACATTAGGGAGCATTTGTTATAGCATAAATTGCCACACCTATGCATTTGTGACATGGACTAACCCTTCCCTTAGCTTGCTAATCAAAACCCCAAATTCCCAAATCAAAGTCACCTAAAAAACTTGAATTTTGCTTATATCTGCGGGTTTCCTTTGTGTAACATGTGGACTTCCGCACCTTGCTAGCTTGCAACCCGCATATGCTCTCAAAAAATGGAAAAAATGAAATATTTCCACCTTTTCAGGCGAGGATTTTGGTTGGGCTCGTTTCCCAACCTCCCTAAGCCCATACCAAACGAAATGCAACCTCGTGAACTTCTCAAGGATGGTATAAATGCACCATTGAGGGCATATATGAGGAGGAATAACTAAGGTGCAAGATCATGTTGGAAATTTTTTAGCAAGCTTCCTTAATCCTTTCATTCTTTGAGTATCATCCCATACTTGGAAACTCCTTTTCCAGTGGTTCTTCCTTTCTCTATATAACTATAGGGTGTGTTCCTATCCATGTTGAGTTATCCAAGGAAAAGCCTCACCATTGAGTTGATTATTTAAGGTCTTTGGAGGAACCCAGGGTAGTTGGCTCCGAACTAGTACTGAAGGTTGAATCAGGTTGTAACTACCTTTCTCACATTGTTGGTAATAGAAGAGTTCTCTTTCCCTCCTATTGTGTGTTTATTGGTTCATTGTGATGTCATATGCCAATGTATTTCCTATATATTTGAATCTATGCACATGATATATGCTATTAGAATGTAGAACTACCTTGTAGCAACCTATTCTTGATTTCCTATTGTAGGCTAGTTCCGATAGAGATCAAGAGTGCTTCAAGAAATGAGAGCGGGGATCGACATAAAACAAAGGATTCAAGGTGTGAGGCCTCTCCTTATTCCTCTCTCTCTCTCTCTCTCTCTCTCTCTCTCTCTCTCTCTCTCTCTCTCTCTCCTTCTAAAAAGTAGTTATTTCTTGTATGCATTGATATAGATGAGGGTAGGTTCTGTCTTCTAAATTCGGTCTTTCTCTGTTGTGACTTGACCCAAGGTCACGGGGGGGAAATCCCTTAATCACTCAATGATTTGTATGGTGTTATCTTTATTTTTCATGTTGTAGGTACTATAGCTTGAATATTAATGTGATTAAAGGATAACTAATGGATTTTCCACCCCCACTAAATCTTTAATACTGTGCAAGTTATTTACATGGGAACTATCATACACACCTATGTTGGACACCTTCCATGGACCACAAGTTTGTTATATAACCAACAACATGGTTTCTTTGTTGGGACCTTAACCAATGCAAAGTAATGGAGATGTGATGGAGGCTAGGGAAGGATCAAATTTAGGATTGGCTAGAAGAAAGAGTTCATGAGTTCGACTGTCAAGAAAGTGATTATGTAGGAGAAAGTGTGGCAAGATTTAAATATAAGTACTTGTTTGAGTATCTACATGAAATTCCTTGGGAATAATTCCTAATGAAATTGCACAAATGGCTAGAAAGACTCACAAAGAAGCATCGGTGCTAGCTTCCACGACCAAGAGTTGAATGGATTGTCAAAAACTCGTTAAAGATCCAATGGTTTGACCATAAGTTGATTTGAATGGTTGATTTTTGGTACAAATATGTGGTGGAAAGATATGCTTTAGAATTAGTGGTAGAATGTCATTAGTCATTATCAAAGGAGTTGGAGTTATTTAAGAAGGGACCATGAGGGAAGTGAGTGAAGAGATATTAGTGTGGATAAAAATGTTGATGGTGGAACAAGGCATGTTGCCAAGACCTATTGAAATGAAAATGTAATCCATGCTTGGAGGGAAGAAACGATATGATGACCTGATGGCAGATTTGGTGTCATACGTTGCTTATAAGATCGATGATGGTAAAGGAAATGGATTCTGAAAGAGAATCGTGAAAGCAAAAGCCAAAGTGCATAAGAGATAACAAAAAATTGGTGGCAAGAATAGATGGAGGAGATATGTGCTAGACATAAGTAATTGAAAAGAGGATGTAGTCCTAAGCTACATCCATAGTGTGGGATGATGTAGAGAATGAGAGAAGTGTGAGAAGGAGCTATGGCCAACCCAAAAGAAAGTGTGATGATGCAAAGAAGTCAAGAGTTCATAGAGGTGAAAGGAACTTTTGAAGAATGGAGATGGAAACCACATGATGACACGAGACATGGATACTTGGATTGCAGGCACATAGATGCTACCCAAGATAGATAACCCCAATGTCATTGCAAAAGTAATAAATTAGCATAATCAAGAGGAGGTGTTTGAAGAGGCTTTCGAGTGGAATCAATGATGCAATAGTTAGGAACCAAGAGATTTGTGTTGGCATGGAGTAATCAAAGAATGGTGATAACTCAATAGAGATTTGTGTTGGCATTGAGGGTAGACTTCATGAAGGAGAGTCAAAAGTCAAAGTCAGATCAATAGAGCATTATCGAACTAAAGGAGATTAAGCAAAAGGTGGGAGAGACTATCTAGAAATATGACTAATGGTTTTGAGATTCAATGAATCTATTGAGTTATACCATTCAAGAGGTGCAACATAAGGAGTGGTTCATTGGTGGGATACTACCTAACTTCCAGATGTTGTTGTTGCAAAAATGGTTGTTGAAGTAGCAGGGAGCTTTAGAATTCACAACGAAATTGGAGCTTATCAATGATGTGGATTGGATCATTGTATTATTTTTCATCTATCTCAATGCTTTCAAAGTGGAAAAATTGGAGGAATCAACTTGCAAGGTCATTTTAGTGGTAAGTCCTAGTTTGGAAAATTGGGGTTTGGAACCTTCCAGAACCATTTTGAGGCGTCAATTGGAATTTTTTTGGGTTAAAACTTTCCCAACACATCTAGGACCCAGTGACGCTATTCTACACATTGAGTCCTTTCCAATGGTGTAAAAATTGTGTCAATTGGAGATTGTATGCAAAAAATTATGCCTCCCACAAGTTGACCTATCGCGTTGACCACCATGGTATGTGAGGATGCCACGTCGGCCCCCATTACTCACACATATGGGGCTAGCCACGTATGTAATTTTGAGAATATTCTAGAAGGTTCAAAACCCTATCACAATCGAGGGTTGAGGAAGTAAAAAACCTACCCCTAGATGCCTATCAGGCTATGTTAAATACCAGGCCACTAGGAGGAGAAGGGGTTCCATCTATACTATTATATTTAATTGCATAGCTTAGAAGAGCAACTAGGAGTAGGAAATTAGAGAGCATAACAGAGGGGGTTAATGTTATGTAGCATGCTAACATGCCACATGTCTCATGTAACTCCATAGAGAGTGCCTTCTCCTTTGTACTTGCATTATTTCCATACCAGACAAAAGATAGCATAACAACTTCACCTTCTAGATGGGTTTTCTCCCGTAAGGGTTTCTCAGAGCAAATATTTGTGTTATTTTGTGGATGGTGTGTGATTGTATTTTACTGTTCTCTATTTTCTGCATTTTATCCATTTCATGCATAAGCAAAAAATCAATAACTAAATATTTTGGAATCTAAAGGAATTTAACCTTCATAGTATAGATTTCAGTTTTAATTATCACATATGTTGTGACGAACTGTTCTAGTGAAATATCCACAAAAATTTACAGATCAATCAATGGATTGTTTGAAGCCTTGGTTCTAGGGTTGTCTCTAGGGTTAGCACAATTCCAATACCAATTAATTGCTTTGTTTAAATAAATTCACAAGCCAACGAAGGGAAAGTAGGGTGCAAGAGAGGTAGTGTGGTGCACGTTGTGCAAAATAGAAGTCCATTTGCAAAATGATTTCACTGTGGCCTAGAGATATGTCATGGTAGTGGCTAATCCATTTATAGGGAAAACGTTAAGAAACGTAGATGGTGGACTGAATGAAATATGCAAGAACCCTGGATATGATCCCCTTCATTTCTCTTTGTTATAGAAGTCTTCTATAGTAGTACTATGACGATAGTACATTGTGAGTTTTTCAAGGTAAACACATACCGTATAGAGGACTGCCATGCATTATTGGCACCTACCACAAGATTTTGGAAGAGTATGTTCATGATAAGGTTAGCAAGGCTAGGATTATGAGGCAAAATCAGAACTAGGATTATTGAGCACCAAAGAATGATGCAAATTGTCCTCTGCCATGGTGTTACAACTATAACAGGTGGGACACATTGTGTTCAAATATCCACAACCACATCATCCTTGTTGCACCAATGTAGAAAGACTAGGCATAACACCAAGGATGGTCTAGATGTAATAGAAAAATGGGAAGCACAAGATAAGAGGCAATGGGGTGCGAACATGGTTAATTTGGATTTGTAGATACTTGGTGGTGGTTGGGTGGATCACACATATACAAGCATAAATATTATCCCATGGGGTGGGGCTAAGAGAAGCGTAGATGTAGGAATAACACATCGAGGTCCTATCCATGGAGTTCCATCAAAAGCACCAATATTTGATCTAGCTCAACATAGAGGATATTTGCATGACGTGGTGGAGATGATGAGAGAAGTTATCCACACATGAGATGTTGGTTTTGTAGAAGTGGAAAAACCATTATCCATGATGCAACCATGGAGCAGATGCTTGGGCCTACTGATGCATTCAACTAAAGATGAGGTCCAAAAATGGCTCAAGATATTCTTGTGAATTCATGAATATCACTGAGTTGCAACTAACCTAAAGGAAATACTTGCATGTGTTCTAGGATCACTTATTGAGATAGTTGATCAACTCGTACAACCTATGCAAGGGAAAATATTAGGCAAAGAATTCTGATTAAATGCCTTAATTAGAGGATATGAGCTATGAGAGATCATGCTCGATCTAGGATCAAATGTGAACATCTTGCCCTAAAAGTATTGGGAGTTCATGGGATGACCTAATTTGGTTTACTCTTCAAATCAACTACAGTCGGCTAAGCAGTCACATATCTTTCCAATTGGAAATTTGGAACAAATGGAGGTTGATTTATATGTGTTGCAAAGACCTATGCAAATTTTTAATTCACTGAGATACTGGATGATAAGGATCCCTAACCTATGTTGCTAGGGATTGATTTGACTTTTGATAACAATGATGTGAGCACTGGAGATCATTTGAAAAAAAATGTTGCAGAGTTGTTCAACCTTTGGATCCAACATTAAGTGAGCACTTCCTAGAAGTAGTGGAAGAAGTTTTGGATGAGGGTGCCCTGGATCAGCTATATAATCAAGATAACACAAATCCCATGACAGTAGAGAGTTGAGTTAGAGTAGCATACGATCATTCACAATGGATTCAAAAGCTACCTTTACTATATGGTAGAATGGTGACTACGAGCAATCTACATGGTAGTGTGTGGTGTTGCATGTATGTCAATGGATTAGCATGGAGCTGACAACATAGTTGATGCAATTGAATTTATGAAACAAGTTGAGGAACAAATCATGTTAGAGTAGAGGATTGCAACATTGGATCTCTCTTTGGAAGAGACCCCCACAAGATGGTCTGTGACACATAAGAGTGCGTTGTCTAGTTGGGAAGCTACGATAGTGGTGTTACAAACTCACTTCCCATCAAGCCTAGGGGCTCCAACAACAAACATCTTTCCAACCTTAGCAACCTGTTTCTATAGTTCTACAAAGCTTCAAACCGTTATGGAAAAGTGTGAGGCACTATTGATGATGGTGCAGGCTATTCCAATTCAACAATGGGTGCATAAATCTGTGCACACCATAAAGCCACTACCAAAGACCTGGTATTTACACACATAAATGAAACAACAAACATGCCGTTGGCTATAACTATGGGAAAAAATATGTGATACTTTCCATCTCTATGTGGAGGAAAAAACATTTGCAAGGGTGATTCAAATCATGTAGTGTTTCTCACAGATGGATCACTTTAAGTGTTTGACTATAAGTTTTGCAAAGGGGGAACCTGCAGAAGAAAATTAAGAAGAGGGGGATCCTGTTGAATTTGACTCTATGGAGGGGAACCTCATAGAAGTAGATCCAACAAGTGTAGACCCCACCAATGAATTCTAGTATCTACTATTCGAGGAAATAAAAGGTCATGGTATAATATGAGATACAAGGGACACCAACCATCCAATGTATCACTATGAGTCACTATGGATGCAATAGGTGAATATTAGAACTGGAGAAGAACCAAAAATAACTATTATAGGGGATTACTGGGATTAACATACAACCACTAATAGTGTAGGTATACTTCATGAACATGTTGATTTGTTTCCATGAAGCTTTACCGAGATGAAAGGCATGGTTGGAGAGCTTGGTGGAATGAAGATTGAATTGAAGCTCAATGCATGACTGATAAAGAAAAGATCGTACAGGATGAACCCACACTACAAGGAATGGGTGAAGAAGGAAATAGACAATATGTTGGATGTAGAGTCATTTTTTCTAGTAATGGAGTTCGATTAGATCAATCATTGTAATACATGGGAAAAAGATAGGTGGAATATGCATGTGTGTTGACTTTTGTGGATTTAATGAGGCCTAGATCCACAACCTCTTCCCGACTTCATTTAGTGATTAAATTTTGGAGAAGGTTGCCAAGAATGAGGCATACTTTTTTAGATATGGGTTATGGGGTTATCATCAAATCCAAATAGATGAGGAGGATAAGAAGAAAAATATGTTTTCCACATAATAAGGGTTGTATGCCTATAACATCGTGCTCTTTTGACTAAAGAATGTACCCGTTGTACTTTCTAGAGTTGTAGTTGTTGCATTCAGGAAATATATTCAAAATTTTGTGGGGGTACATTTGGATTATTAGACCATATACAATTTTCCGAAGGATCATGTTGCGAAGCTTAAGATAATAACAAATAGGTGTCAACAGATGCAACTATCATTGCATATTAAAAAGTGTATCTTTTCCACCTCCTTTGGCATTTTGTCGGGGCACAAAGTTTGTAAGGAAAGATTGTTTGTTGATCCTACCAATATCTTGGTAAATGTCAATTTTTCTACACTAGGGACTGCCTAAGTGTTGCAGTCTACATGGGGACACACAGGTATTACCATAGGTTTATTAGGGGATACACATATTTGATAGCACTAATTGAGGAATTATTGTGCAAAGGAGTGTTGATTGTAGGGACAATATCTTGTGAGGCAGGGTTTGCAGAATCAAAACAACGAATGAAAATTACGTTGATTCTAGTTTTCCCAGAACAAGGTAAGATTTTTCATGTACATGTAGAAGCCTATAACATCACATTTGGAAATGTTTTAGCACAATCAAGGGAAGGTACAATGGATTTCCCAATCTACTTTGCAAGTGGAAAATTTTCACAAACTAAGCATAGTTACACAGTACTATACCTAGGGAGGTACCCAAGGCGAATAATATGTATGGAGGCGAATTCTAGTAAATAAGGCCCATGCAATAGTGTGAACATAATAAAGGTGAGAAGGCTTACTATAAGGTTACACCTACTAGAATATTCCTTCTCTAGAATGTTTCTAGGAGATAGAAAGTGTTATGTAAAGAAGTGTAAGCAATGGAATGAAGCATAGTGAAGAATATTGTTTTGTTATTTTTAGAACTAGAGGAATTAGTAACTCAACTGGGATTACCTAGGCAAGGCAAATAATATTGTTATTGTAATAAACAAGCATTGCTTGAGGTTTATTTCCTTCCATAAGGAATAATAGTTAATGGTGTTACCCTACCTCAATGATTTTCTCTACATTTCTCTTGTATTCATTATTTTGTGTGCTTGATTCAATTAAGGGTTTGTTGATATTATATTTTCAGATCTAAGAACATAAAATTTGGGTATTAGAGCTCTTTCTTCAACCAAAGAAAGGAATAGTTTTTTTCTTCTTTTTGCAAATTTTTTCAAGGGAAAAAAGGGGGTGGTGCACTTCAGATTCTATTATGAAACTTTTTGAGTAGAATTTTCATAAACCAATTGGACATTTGATTTCCTCTCAGAAAAATGCCCAATTTCAAAAAACAAATCGCCCAAAAAATCGAGTCTGGGAAGTGAAGTTATCGACATTTTAAAACCAACATTTTTTCAAGGTTTTTCCAGAAAAAACCGCGCAATTTGCATAGTAAGTTGTTTTTAAACCCTAGTTTTTTGTTGAAGATTTCTTCCAAGAAAGATGAATTTTACAAGGAAATCTAATGGCCCTAGTATTGAAGAATACACAAAATTTGTACAATCTGAAAATCCAATCACTTGGAAAATAAGGGTAGCCTATAGCTTAATATATGATGATCGCATATGGTGGGACTCATTGGACTCTGCCAAGATGATGGCAATTTCCAATGAAGCATTTGAAAAAATACTTTTAAATCAGTGGTCTCACGTTGGAAAAAAGGATACTGCGAGCAACAAGGGTGTATTTTCATGTGGCAACTCCATACTATAGGTTCATGGATGCATTCAATTGCAAACTTCATACTTAAATCATAATTGATGTAGGTAGGATTTATTGGCTTCCCATTGTTGTTTTCTTGTTGATGTTGCAACCTTGCTTCCTTATTTATTTTGCTGATATTTTTTCATTTTGTGTAGGTGATAGAGGTTATTGGTTGATCTTCATTGCCTCAGATACCTATAAAAACAACCTTTGTTATTTTTTCTTTTTTCTTCTTTTTTTTTTTCTCTTTTTTTTTTCAAGGTACTAATGCCATTGCTAGTTTGCACTGGTGTTTTCCCTCATGGAGCCTCAGGTTGGTTTTCACCACAAGGAAATTCTTTCTTTTTTCTTTTTTCTACAAGCCTAAACTTGTGTTGGGGAAGTTTTGAATTAGAAACTTGTCCTATATGCCTCAAGGATGTTTTCACCGTGGGAATTTTAATTATCTTTTTTTCTTTTCTCTGAGATGTTCCTTATTTATTTTTCACTAGAGGCAAGGGTTGTCTTCATTTACTTCAAATACTACAGTCCTCCTCATGATTTTATTGGAGATGTAACTTCTTCCAAGGAACGAAATGGTGTTTCTTGCACTTCTTAACCCTTTGGTGCTTTATCCTCTTCATCAAAATTCATGCAACTCTTTTAAATCATTCCTTGATAGTTAAGTTGACCTTGTTGACCCTTGAAAATATGCACATAGCTAGTTGTCTTGCATTGCATGGTTTGATTATGGAAGAAGAGAGATGTGATGACTTTGTCTTCCATGACAAATATCCAATAGAAACAAGATTTGAGATTGCATAGATTTGGCAAATCAAATCTGTTAAGAAACAACCTATGTATCAGAGTTGTTTGGATTTTCCATCTTGGACCAAAATTTACTTTTTGGGATTCATAGACATATTTCCACTAGAAACAATTTTAAAGACACCTTGAATTGATATGTAAAATATGCTAAGAAACAGTGAGCATGCAAAATTGGAACAATGCAGATTTTGGGTGTAAAAACTTCATATGATGTCGGAATGGAGTGATTCCAATTAGATTGGAAACTAGACTTAGGGACTTATATTCCATAAAAAAGGGCTTTTAATATCTCTATATTTCCCCCCTCAAAAGATGATTGTTGTGACTATGTTCTTAACAATTTTGGCCTAGTTTTTCACAAAAATTCAAGGATGTTAGGAGACATACTTGGAGGTGCATGATGTGGATATTTTTAATTGTTGTAGCTGTTGATATCCAATTTTTAACTCATCACCTTTGGTTATTTTTCCTCTTCTTTTGGATTATTTGATGCTTCCCTGCATTTGTTTTAAAAAAGCGTTTTGCAAGAAATATGTGGAAAACTATGTAGATTTCATTCTAAGAAAGTTCATCTCAATGTAGTTCTTCGAACCTCTCCGAAAATGGTGCCAAAAAGTGATGGACCATGGGATTACAACAAGAATGTTTAACTCCTCACTTTAAATGTCAACCTGGGGTTCGTACACACTTATGAGGTAATGGCACTATATGTGCAAACTACACTAGGACAACCATCTCTTTAGAATTGAAACATACCAACTCTAAGAATGTAAAAACTAAGAAATAGAATGAACAATGAAACTTGAAATTCAAATGCAATGAAATCTATAAACTGATTGAAAGACTATTCTAACAACAAGAAGGGATGCCCAATTTCAGCCTCTTTACTTCTATTTCTTAGCTACCCACACCATTTGCTCTTGGAATAGCAACAATGATACTACCACTTCCTTAGCCTTGGTTGGGATTGATTATATCATAGGGATTACTCTAAGTACTTCATAAGGGGGTTAAATCACTTGAATGAAATGGATAAGGAGTATTTCTAATCACACCTTGTTGAAGTAAAATCACACATTCTTGAAAGGAACTTAATCTAAATGCATGAAGGAAAATCATACTTTGATTAAAGGAAAACTAATCTAATTGCATAAAGGAAAATCACACGTTGTTGAAGGTAAAACTAATCTAATTTCATAAAGGAAAATCACACTTTTCTTAAGGGAAAACTTAATCTAATTGCATAAAGGAAAATCACACTTTGTTGAAAGGAAAACTATTATAATCTTTGAAAATATTTGTCCCTATTCAAGGTACTAACCCCTTATGAAATACCATATTGTGATACCATCTTATTAACATTAAAAAACCATCATGGATAAAGTGAAATAAATGTGAAAAAATCCAATTTGAACTATCCTATAGGAAATGTAACAATTCTACAGGAAGTCTGCAGGAAAAACAAGAAAGGTTCAAACAATTACCATTTGAGAAGAGAGGAAGGAGGAAATAGTGGAAACGGTCATAAAGATATCTAATCAGCCAATGGTGTCAAGGAAGGATTACCTTGGAGTCATAGGATGAGCTGAGATATTGGGCAAGGGAGAGAAGTAAAGAAAATGACCATAAAGCAAATGTGAAAAAAGGAAATGAAAGTAAAGGTGCAGAAATTAAGCTATTCTAACAAGCAATGACAAACCATAAAGAAAAAACAATATAGGAAATGCATGCAAGCGGATGAATGCTAGAAAAGAAAGTACAAGAATTTAAGAAATGGAAATGAAAAAATAAAATTACAGCTCTGGACAAAAAATAAAATAACATCCATCTAATCTATATGTAGGGGGGATTCAACCTCCATTGCAACTTCAAAGTTGGTCGAAACCTTAAAGCTAGCAATGGGGTGAATCCCTCTAGATAAAAACATTATTTATAGTAAGAAATTTGAATTAAAAATATGCATGACTTCCAAATTCGAATTACAATCCTCAAGAATAACCTCCTTAAATCTATCAACTATGCTTCTATTTATACTTGAAAAGGAATCCTATCTAATCTCCCCAATCAACCCCTTGATTGATGAAGGATGCCCCAAAATTTCCTAAAATCGTGCATCTTATCTCCTAAAATTGTGCAGCATGTTTGTTGGGGGGAAAACATCCCTTAAAAATCTCAGCAGTCATCAAGTTTGTCTGGAGAAATGAATGAGGGAGATCAATCTTGTCTGGGTGATTTGATTTCCCGCACTCAACCTTTGGAGATCACATTAATATGCATATATAACATATGCAATAATAAAAACCACAAATTACTCTAAGATCAAGCATATATCACATTTCAAATCAAATTAAGTTAATCATATATAATTAAATAAAAAACTCATATTGGTCATCAAAAGAATGAATTTTTCTCATGAAAGTTGTGACTTAGGGGAAATAATGTATTGAATGTAGATGTAGGATGGGCCATAAAATAGACAATTTGGAGGTCCATCACCAGGCAACATATCCAAACACATGGAGGCGGTCGAATGAGGGCTTCTTTCCACACCATAATTTGAATAGAGTCACTAAAGGAACAACTCAAGTTGAGATGCGATTGAGCATATATTTTGCAAAATATACAACTTCATCCTAGAAGCAAGGAGGGAAATCTTTGTCCTGCAAAAGACATCTAGCCATTTTGATTAACGTCTGATTCTTGCATTTTTTGATGCCATTTTCCTGAGGTGTGTGAGGAACCGACCACTTCCAGTCAATACTAGATCAAACCAAATATTCTTCAAAGGGTCGATTTACATACTCACCACCATTGTCTCATCTCAGGAACTTGATGGGTCAACCAAATTTCTTTTCGGCAAAGGCTCTAAATTCTTTGAACTTTTCAAAGACAAGATTCTTATTCTTTGAAAAATAAACCCACGTGAAACGAGAGAGATCATCAATGAAAGTCAAGATATACCTTGCACATGCTAGGGAAGCTATATTGATGCAATATACATCACTATGAACCAGCTCCATGAGGTTCTATGCTTGCCACACTTTTCCATAGTCAAAGGGTGCTTGATGATGTTTGCCAAGCACTCATCCTTTAAAGACTTCATCAGGGGAATTTTTTATAGGTAAAACAACAACCATTCTCTAAGTTGCTATCGATTGTAGACTTAAAAAATTTAGGTGTCCGAGTCATTCATGCCAAGTTTGACTTCATTCATCAGTGTGAGCAACAAGAACAATTGGTTCATGTTGATATTATGGTAGCTACGAGATGTATTAACCTACATGTGTAACCTTTGGCTAGAAAAGAATATTCTGGAAGCATGAGAGACCCTAAACAGATGTGTAAAAACCCTAGAAGACAAGTCGACCTAGTAAAATAATTAATATTAAAGTATTAGCTTCTAAAAGGAAAAGTCGACCCAGACAAGTGACAAGAACCATTAATAAGAGATGATCTAGCTCATTTCTACCACCTCACCTCACTTAGTCTCTCAAGTATGGAGCAAGTTTGGAGCTGTAGCTGTAAGGATGGAAGGTGGATCTTCTAGGGTGGTTCTTGGTCTCTCTCTCTCTAGCACTATCTAGCCTAAGATATGTGCCCTACCTTCTAGTATCTCTTGGTGGAATTCTTGGTGACATTCTTGGTGGTATTCTAATATTCTTGGTAACTGCAACTGCAACCGAGTATTGTTCTTTTTCTGTGGCTTTGTGACTTTCTGTTTGGTGAGCTATCTTTGGAGAAAGATGCGCTCTATTGGTTATCTGTTGGTTCTAGTGCTACTTCTGAAATCATTCTATCTAGCAAAGGTTATGGTGCTTGGGGGTGGCTGTGTGCCTGTGGTTGGGTGATAATAATGATATTGTCTATGGTAAAACAAACACATTGAACATTCTAATAGTTCAATGTTAGACCGAGTCGTGTCACATAATTTATACATATTTTCCTTTGGGTCTAGAAACCCTCCAACGACAATCGACTGACCTTTCTTCAAATATTGAACAAAGAATCGATCAAGCCAAAAATCCACAATATTACATGTCTATGTTAGCTGAGAAACAAACAACAAATTTGCGCTGAGGTTTGGCACATGATAAACATCGACAATTCGTCCATGTCAATAGGAAACATCACCTTGATTGGTAATATCAAGAGAGAAATCATCCGCAACATAAATATTCCTCTCCTAAGATTCATTCAAGGAGGTGAACAAGAAATCATCCTTAGCCATATGCTGAGTGCACCCAACGTCAACTACCCATTCATTCTATGCAGGATGAGACAACAAGGCTTAAGAAGTTTTGACTTGGAAGGTGAAATTATAAGTGGGTCGGTGAACAACGAACACGTCTCCTTCAAGGAGTTTAACCTTCTCCTCTAAATCATTGATTTTCTTGTAGCAGACCTTCTCCACATGTCCACTCTTTCCACAGTACTGACATGTCTTCTTCTTTCGAGGCATCCAGGTCTCTTATGTAGGGGTATCAAATTGTCCTCTTTCCCTATGGTTCAACTTGCCCTTTACCTCGAGCAAGTGGGCTTGATGTTTACCACCAAGCTTTCCTTTTTCAAGAAATATGTGTTGATCAATGATCAAAATACCACAAAAATATTCAAAGGTGTAATCCTCACCATCTTCCTTGCGTTCTTTCTAGTGGGCGTGGAAAGTCAAAACCAAAACATTGAATGGCGTTCTCAAATTCATCAATACCAACTCTATGAGTTGTCCATCTTTCTTTTGGTAATTATTTCCATATTCACCCAATTTCAACTGCAATTCCTTTACACATGCCAAGTAATCCTCTATTATGTCAAAAGAATGAGGATTGAGAGAGATCAACTCTTTCTCCAACTGGATGACAAGGATTTGATCGACTCTGTCAACAATGACTTCAGCTTCTTCTATACTTGATGAGGGAAGTCGATTCCACTGATGTGAAAACGAATCTCCCGTGAGATATAGGTCGTGATGACCCCTACAACCTCATCCTTCTTTCCATCAACAATGAACTTAGCCTAATCTTTTGTTGGATCTGGAATTGTAGTCTTCATATGCTGCCATAGTCCTTTACTCTTTAGTAGGATTTCCATGTTTGGTGCCCATACTGCATAATTTGATCCATTCATAATTACAGGATCAATCTTTGAAGCCATCTTCAGTATCTAGAGAGAACAATTATGTTCCCACAAGTTACATTATGCAAATCACCGTCCTAGAGTCAATCACACAACATATATTTGTGGACATCAAGTGAGGTTTCAAACCATTGGCTCTAATACCATGTTGGGGATTATGTGTAACCTAATATGAAACAAACAAACAAAACTATAGTTAATTGAAGAGGAAATAAGATTTCGAAGATAGAAGGTGGCGTCTAAGGACAATGTTACAACACTTAATCACAGTGCACTGTGATCAGAACATCACAATGCATATTGGACATCTTGTACACAACAATGATATCTCCATGATGATAATGACCCTTTGGGTCTGCTATTTATAGCTTCAATATCTAACCATCTTCATTGAAATCGGGAGGATCTTGTTCACATATAACTGTCAGTTGTTAGAGTTGACTCCGTCAAATCCACGTTGTCTAGTCAGCTCGACAAGGATGCTTGACTCGATCGTAGATGTGTCCTACTCATAGTCGATTGCTTGGATGGTTGATCCATGGACTGACTATCTTTGAATGCTAGTCGACTATCCAACCGAGAGGCTTGTTGACTACTCGACCGACTGATGTAGATTTTTGGTCAATTGCCCGACCAATTGTTTCCAGATTGATTCCACAAGGAGTGTGATGAACCATTAAAACTTGATGTTCCAACACAAAATTGGGAGGGTGCGATGGATATTTTAAGAAAATATGTGAACCAATGTAGAATAATTACCTTAACGCCCATCTAATTCCCTTCAAGTTGAGATGCTAGGAGTTTGTATATTTTTAAAGTGGGGAATTGTTTTTGTTACCCTTTATAACTATGAATAAGAGGTGATATTTTGGTAAGCCTTGGCCCATACAGAGAAATTTGACATATTTGTTTTCAACAATAATTAAAAGAAGAGGGGATATTTAAGGTTTAAAGAATGTGTAAAAGGTTTGGCTAAAAATTTGAGATGGCTTGATGGTTTTTGTAAGGAAGGATGAATAATTTAGCAAATGTTAGGTGTATAAATCTAAATATTTGAAGAAATGATTACTCTATGTTTTGAATGCTTTGCATGACATGGATGATATATCTCTTTAAATTCATCAGTGCAACAATGTGACTATGTAATAATAGTCTTCGTCAAGGATAGACATGTTGTCTATCACTCATAATTGTTAGAAACTATCAATTATGTAATGGCATGGCTTATTCTACACCTGTGTCCACTCTATTTTATTTTCATCCATATAAATATTTTTATGTCACCAACCAAAGAGAGGATAAAGATATCCTACCTAACCCACCTATCACAACTAACCTACCTACTCCACTAACATATTACACTAGATGTCAAAAGCTAACACACCTAACCTACCAATCCCCATATTACCTACATAACCTACCCCATAATCACACCTAACCTACCACACATACCTATATTACCTACCTAACCTACCCCTCATACCTATCTTACCTACCCGACATACCCCATTAACTCAACTAACCTTCCTAACACATATAAATCAATAACCTACCTAACCCACCCCTAAGATACTTACCTAAGCTTCTAATCAACTAACCCAGCTAACCTACTAACCCACTAGCCCATATAACCTATCTTAACCCACTAACCCACCTAACACATGTAAGCCACATAGGCCTCCTAACTTAACTCACTAAGGATGGTAGTTTCACACTCTATAAACAATAAAGAGACTATGTTTGAATGCTAATTAGAAGCTAATGATGATAATTTGACATTCTTCAACACAAATGGGATATTGAAAAGACCCTAAGATGCAAATGTGATGCTACAAGGACATGAATAGGATAGTAATGCCCCAAGGATAATAATGGTATTCATATAAGGATGCTAGTAAGATGTAATAGGGAGGCAATTAGGATGCTACAATGAATACAGAGATGCAAAAAGTGATACAAGAGGACTCCTAGGTGAGATATAGAAAATATCCTAATGCACCTATTTTCTCAATCTCAACTTAGAAGGATATAAAATTAGAACTTAAAATGGCCCTATTCTAGTAGTAACACGCAATAGGCATGAATAAATCCACACTTCCTTCAACAAGTTCACAAGTTTATAAGAAAAATAGCTCTTAAAATCAAATGCCATAGCTTCCTACTCCTCAATCATATTTTTGACATGTCTAGCCACACCAACCATTTTCATATCATTTCTGAATTTCTGAGTTATCATGGCTCACACAAATGCTTTCTCTCTCCATGCACTAGCTTATATACTATGTTACATAACAAAAAAATACAACCAATAGATAAAGGGAGAAAGATAACTAGAACATAATATTAAATATTAAATTTCCACATAATGTGAAACATTCAACTTATAGCCACTTTTAAATATTATTATTATTATTTTAGCAATTATACAATGAAAAAAATGAATGTTGGTTAAATATACCATTTAAACATATGTTTTGACAACTAGCACCATGACTTTAACCAATTGACCTCACCTATACTTATTATTTTTAGCGAGGAACTTTTTTGATACCTTTATAACACACTAAAGCTTATATTTAGACAAGTGTTGCATGGCAACGTAATCCCTGGCAGGTTGGAATGGGAATAAATGCAACCGAGTACAGACACGTGGGTAGCAAGTTAAAGTACATGTGGTTTCCATGCAAAATATAGTATTCCTTAATTAGTTTTTCCTTAAATTTATCAAAAATTATTAATGTTTGGTACATCAACAAAGGTTCCTAGTATCTAAGTTTGATAGTACATGAAAGATTTGAAAGGAGCCTGGACAAAAAAAATTAGTGTACAATAGTAATACATTTAAAAGGTTCTTGGACACAAAAAATTTAGCATTCCCGAATTAGTTTTCTTTACATAGGTTCGTGGACAAAAACACAAAAAAATAGTAGTAACGTCTGTTACATAGGTTCATGGACAAAAACACAAAAAAATTAACATTCCCGAATTAGTTTTCTTTAAAACAAGGGCTCGTGGACACAAAAGAAATTGAAATTTATCAAATTATAGGTTCCTAAACACCATAAAATATACATACCAAATATGTACTTTTATAAAGTAGGTATTTACTTTTATACATGCGAAATATGTACTTTTATAAAGTATGGGCATGAGATTTTATAGAGCATGCACGAAGCCCTCATTCCATACTTAGCCAATTTTTTTTTATCGCGGGTTCTCGGGCTCAAAATTGGGCCTCTGTTGTTCCGTGCCCTACCAATAGCACCCAGAGTTCCGCAATATACAAATTGACAAGCAAACTTGCGGACTATTTGAATTTTAAGGGCCTCGTGTTGATGTAATAGCACAATTGGACTTGAGCCTTGAAATTGCAACGCAGATGTGGCAAGCAGTATGAAGGACAAGTGGTAAGGATGCAAGAAATGACATACTCTCTATATGTGTGAGTAGAAAAAAAGTATTGAACACAATTTTATGACATTTAT
>ML820444.1:65761-77046 GCA_009831015.1 Picea engelmannii | reverse complement strand
CGCCAAAAGTCATGTGGGCCCCGTTTGGGTAAGTTGGTGCATCAACTTCCCGGGGTCGTAACTTTTGCATACGATCTTCGTTTTAGGCGTGTGATAGCTCGTTGGAAAGGTATCGCCGAGGAGATTCATTTTGGGGGCTCAATGATGCCTTCATCTATCATTGAGAACCTTGATCTCGAAAAAACTTCATTTAGGCCCTCAAAATGGCTCCGGAAGTGAAAACTTGCTAAAAATAGTAAATTGCCAAAATGGTCAGAAAACTGTTTTGAGCCATTTGGAAAAGGTGGGTGGCCCCCGATATCCACCTGGATCAAATACCTAAAAAGTAGAAATGGGAAGATATTAGTCTTTGGCTATAGATTTCTATTCAGAAAAGGTGGAATAACTGGATTGATGAAGAAAGGACTATCAATATAGACTTACAGAGATGGTACATATAAGTATTTTTGGTATTTGCTTGCTGATGCCTTTTCCTATTGATTTTCGTCGCCAACCCGCTTGAATAACTGGATTGATAAACAAAGGATTTATAACGATGTTCCATATAAGTATTTTTTCTATTTGATTGCTAATGCATTTTCCTATTGGATTTCGTTGACGACCTGCTTCAAGTTCTCTTCAATGTAGCTTCTCAAGGGGGCAACGTTGATGTCATTCCATATTTTAATGCTTAAAAGTTCATTTTCTAATTTGCTTAGATCAATAGAAAGATTACACAGATCCTGATGAATGTCTCCATTCTGTACCAAATAGCGGACTAGCCAGTTGTCCACGCATTCTTCATGATATTCAAGAATCCTGTAAATTTTTTCTAAAGACAAGGCCTTAAAATTATCAACTTGTTTATCGAAAGATTGTTTGGTTAACGCCAACGAGTAAGCTAGGGTCCTAGAAGTCGTTGGTCCTTCCGGCTAAGTCTATTTTGGTGAGCTTTGTGAATAATGTTTCTTTCTTTGATATTGCTTGCTCACATGATTGGACGATGAGATACAAGTTCTTCACCTTCTCTTTCCAGCATGCTTCTAATTGAGTGAGTCATTTTTTAGGGGGGGAGATCATGTTATCTTCTTATCGTGTCTGCCATGTTGTTGACATGAAAGGAAAAGGGAATGACCATGTGTTAATAGAAAGTTTCCTCTAATTCCTTGATCCAGTCCTTTAGTCTGGCATTCTCGGCCTCAATGACTCAAATGGAATCATGAAGAGCATCTCCGGTTGCCATGTGAAGTTCAAAGATTTTGGATGCCTACATATTGGCAAGGTCAAATTCTGAACGATGTTTTATTTTCTTATTTTTTACATCTCTTTTTTCAATAATTAATTTTTTAGATTCACTTTCAAAAACAACTCTCTGGAATACGAAGGATTCATCTTCATAAAAAATTTCAGTATCAACTATGTCCATTGGGTAGCCATGGTGAATCGCATCTCCTGGCTGATCAAGGTTGCAGAATATGCTATCCAGATCAACGCCAAGATCCATGTTTTTACTCTAAATTTCGGGCTCCTCTGCCTCCCCTACAATTCTTTTTCCCTTCTTCTGCATGGGAAGCTTGTGAGAACTATCAATTTTAGGATGAACCTCGTCCATTTGAAGAACTTTGGGTTGCTTTGTTACTGTGGCAGGCCATTGGAGCGATACTTTGTTACTGTGGTGGTTCTAGTCCTCAAGCCCGAAGATGTTCACTGTATCTCTACATAACTGTTGTGGAGCTACTGCCAGTAGTTTATGAAAACGTCGGTTTTCTCTAGACACTGGTTGAAATGAACAAATGGAGGGGATAATATAACCCCCTGAAAACGTTGATTCAATGCGTGCGAATGGAAAATATGCTCAAGATCGTCGCTCATTAATGACAATCTCTATGCATGTTGTATGGTGAGTTATTAGAAGTAAATCTTAATTATTGCATACTTAGAAGTGTGAAGGTGGCGGTTACGACGAATAACATTTAAGAATCGGAGGTTTTGTGAAGGAACCAAGCTGGTGGCATGCGAATGACATTCCATGGTATTTGAAATTAACACTGGGAAGGGATAACAAAAGCCTCCGCAAATATTGGTTTAGTGTGCATTAATGGAAAATCTTCTCAAGTCTTATGCCCATCAATGACAATTTAGACGGTGCCTACACGATGAGCTATTGGCATTAAAGATTTAGAAACAAGACACACACACACACACACACACACACACACATATAAACATTATTTTTTATTATGGACATGTGCGAAGGTGACGGAGACGGGGAAGAGAAAGCAAGGAAGGAATGGCCAAGTCTGGAAAGCGGTCGGACGGGCTTCAAAATAAGTTTACAGGAGATAGTGAGGACGGGTGAGTGTCCAATGATGAAACTGCACGAGTAGGAATTTTTGACTGCAAAACGCATAAAACATAAGAGGGCATGATGGTGCAGTTCAATGGAGGGTTTGTATATTTGCGGAATTGCGGGAAAGTGGC
The DNA here is from genome assembly GCA_009831015.1 of Picea engelmannii. NCBI lineage: Eukaryota > Viridiplantae > Streptophyta > Pinopsida > Pinales > Pinaceae > Picea > Picea engelmannii. The sequence goes on along the minus strand of ML820444.1, from coordinate 74,586 downwards.
TAAGTATGGAAAGTGTGATTTTGTGTAGGCTTTCAGGGAGCATAGCGAAGGGAAGCATGTACAGTCTTTGGATCGCGACTTCTCGGGTTGGCGGGCTCAAAATTGGGCCTCTATTGCTCCGTGCCTTACAAATAGTACCCAGACTTCCGCGATATACAAATTGAGAAGCGAACTTGCGGGATGAACATTGCACTTCTATTGTTCTGTGTCCTCCAAACAACACTCAGAGTTCCACGATATACAAACTGACAGACGGACTACAGGGCTAGTGGGCCCAGGATGGCAATTGTTTACGGATCAGAGTTCCACGATATACAAATTTTGATATTTCACAATTTAATCGGTTGGATGGACATTGCACTTGTATTGGTCCATGTTCTCCAAACAACACTCAGAGTTCCACGATATACAAATTGACAGGCAGACTTCCATACTTAAGACACTTTTTGGATCGCGGGTTCTCGGGTTGGCGTGCTCAAAATTGGGCCTCTATTGTTCCGTGTCCTACAAATAACAGGTAGAGTTTCACGATATACAAATTGACAGACGGATTCTAGGACTGGCGGGCTTAAGATGGCGATTGTCTACATGTATAACATATAACATATGTGTTATATATCTAACATTATCTAAAAACATTGTTTTCAAGTACTAAAATATGAATATTAAATATTGATATTGTACAATTTAATTAAACAAAATTATCAAATGAGTCACAAGATTCGAGTCCGAGTCCAATTGTAGATCATCAAAGTTTCGGGTGCAGGATGTATACCATGCACACGGGGCATGAGAGTTGGATGGCGCCAACAAATTAACCCGCGGCCATAACATTCGCGAACTATGAAAAGGAATGGCGGTCAGTTGGACTCGTGATGTAGAGATATAGATGGACATGAAAGCTGCCACTCCGTCGTCTGTGAACCCCCGACCATAGACATGGATTACCCAAATTTTGGATGGAATATGTACACTCGGAACACGGGGAATGAGAGTTCGATATGGGGTAGCCCGGAACCCGCGGCCATAAAATTGGCTAAGGAAACAAAAGCGCTCAGTTGGACTCGTGGTGTATATTTCATAATTCATGTGCAACACCAACTGTGTGGTGACCAGAGCAGTATGTGTACAAATCAGGGAAAACTAAATATGCACCTTTATAAAGTATGTACGGATCGCCACTTTTTCGATCGCGGGTTCTCGGGCTAGCGGGCTCAAAATTGGGCCTCTATTGTTCTGTGTCCTACAAATAACACCCAGAGTTCTGCGATATACAAATTGACAGATGGACTCCAGGACTGACGGGTTCAACATTGCGATTGTCTACATGTATAACATACAACATATATGCTATATAGCTAACATTATCTAAAAACATTATTTTCAAGTACTAAATAATTAATATTAAATATTGATATTCTAGAATTTAATTAAACAAAGTTATGACATGATTCGTAAGCTTCGAGTCCGAGTCCAATTGTAGATCACCGAAGTTTCGGGCGAAAGAGTGTATATCGCGCACATGGGGCATGAGAGCTAGATGGCGCCCACAAAGGAACCCGCAACCATAAAATTCACGAACTATGAAAACGAATGGTGGTTGATTGGACTCGTGATGTAGAGATATAGATGGACATGAAATCTGGAACTCCGTCGTCTGGGAACCCATGAGCATAGACATGGATTACACAAGTTTTGGATGCAAGATGTACACTCGGAACACGGGGAATAAGAGTTCGATAACGCATAGCGTGGAACCTGCGGGCATAAAATTGGATAAGGATACGAAAGTGCTCAGCCGGATTCCTGATGCATATTTCATAATTCATGTGCAACACCAACTGTGTCGTGACCAGATCAATATGTGTACAAAGCAAGGAAAACTAAATATGTACCTTTATAAAGTATGGGAATGAGATTTTATAGAGCATGTAGGGATATAACATTCCATACTTGGCCACTTTGTGGATCGCGGGTTCTCGGGCTGACAGGCTAAAAAATAGGCCTCTATTGTTCAGTGTCCTACAAATAGTACCCAGAGTTCCGCGATATACAAATTGACACGTGGACTTGCGGGTTGGCTGAGATTTAATAGAGCATGTACACTTTTTGGATCACGGGTTCTCGGGCTGGCAGGCTAAAAAACGGGCCTCTATTGTTCTGTGCGTTACAAATAGCACCAAGAATTCCACGATATACAAATTTACAAGCGGACTTGCAGGCTGGCTGGCTCAACATTGTACTTCTATTGAGTTCCGTGATATATAAATTGACAGACGGACTCCAGTGCTAGCGGGCTCCGAGAAAGGAGCAATACATACTAAATATGTACTTTTATAAACTATGGACATGACATTTTATAGAGTATGTACAAATCCCTTATTCCATACTTAGCTACTTTTTTGGATCGCGGACTTGCGAGCGGGGTGGCTGGCTCAACATTGCACTTCTGTTGTCCTGTGTCCTCCAAACAACATTTAGAATTCTGTGATATACAAATCCACATACGAACTCCAGGACTGGTGGACTGAAGATTGAATATGTATTACACATTACATGTAATATGTATTGCAGGTTATCGGGCTGGCGGGCTTTAAATATCCACTTTTTGGATTGTGGGTTCTCGGGCTGGCGGACTCAAAATTGGGCCTATATTGTTCCATGTGCTGCAAACAACACCCAGAGTTGCACGATATACAAATTGAGAAGCGTATTTGCGGTTTGGTTGGCTCAACATTGCACTTCTATTGGTCCGTGTCCTCCAAACAACACTTGGAGTTTCGCAATATACAAATTGACAAACAGACTCCACGATTGGCGGGCTCAAAATTGAATATGTATTACACATTACATGTAATATGTAATACATATTACATGTAATATGTACAATATAAAATGGGCAAGAGGACGGTCGGGCTGGTGATATAAAAGTAAGTGGCAATCTGAACATGTGTATCCACCAGTTACAAACCTAGAAAATTTTCGAGGAACGCATAATCCATACTAAATATGTACTTTTATAAAGTATGGATATCAGATTTTATAGAGCATGTATGGATCCCTCCTTTCATACTTAGCCACTTTTTGGATCGCGGGTTCTCGAGCTGAAAATTGGGCCTGTTTTGTTCCCTATCCTACAAATAGCACCCAGACTTCCGCGATATACAAATTGACAGGCGGACTTCGGGCTGGCTCGCTCAACATTGCACTTCTATTTTTCCGTGTCCTCCATGTGGCACCGAGAGTTCCGTGATATACAAATTGACAGACAGACTCCAGGACTGGCGGGTTCAAGATTGCGATTGTCTACATGTATAACATATAACATATATGTTATATAGCTAACATTATCTAAAAACATTATTTTCAAGTACTAAATTATTAATAATAAATATTGATATTGTACAATTTAATTAAAGAAAATTAGCAAATGAGTCGCAAGCTTTGAGTCCGGGTCCAATTGTAGATCACTGAAGTTTCGGGCGCAACTTCGGTGATTACCAAGTTTTGGATGCAAGATGTACACTCAGAACACGAGGAACGAGAGTTCGATAATGCGTAGTAGGGAACCTGCAGGCATAAAATTGGCTAAGGAAATGAATGGGCTCGGTCAGACTCGTAGTGAATATTTCATAATTCATGTGCAACACCAACTATGTTGTGACCAGACCAGTATGTGTAGAAACTAGGGGTTGAATGCTCAACACACCCTAAAAGTTCTGTGACCATTTCCTTTTGGGTACCACCTTGTTTTCCACCTTTGATTGTTCTCACTTTGTTCTAAGACTGATAATCCACTTATCTTATATGTTTCATGTCTTAAGTTTCTCTTGAACATACAACAAAGAACAATCTTAAGAGACACAATGACTACTCAAGGAATCAACGATCTGGAATTTTTTTGACTCCCTAGAGAAGTTCAGCATCGACGAAATCTTAAGGTGGCGAAAATAATTTTGAGAAGTAAAAGTAGTCAAGTACCGACCTTCATCGATGTCGGATGATAGTAGTGTTTCTTTCTTACGAACAGCCTCCGAGAAGATTTCACCAAAGGCCGATCCTTTTGGTTTCGACAGAGAAGTGTAATCATGAGTGCTGCACAAAAGAGGAGTTCCACCACCGACCACCGACGCCCGAAACGTTCCCTTAATCACCAATCCAATTGTCATCAGTATCGGGATTTTTATAAAGAAGATAGCAGTATGGATAAACCATCTAAATAGTAGTCGATCCCTGATCTTTATGAAGGTAAGACGTGACGTGATGTTTAACCCCTGGCCGTGTCAAGTACTCTACATTCAAAGCTTTAGTTAATTTATAGATTGTGCATTAGTTACTAGCTCGTGCACGAATCAAAAGGGAACCGTTAAACTCACCGATACAATGCATCTCCATCCATGCCTCCGTCGTCAACCAGTTAAGTTTTAGCAGCAGAAATCCGATAGCAGTTTATTTTGAAATATGCATTTATCACCTGTATTAACTAATTGATATGACTGGTAGTATCTCCCAGTTATATTCTTTTGAGTCATTTTATGTGATCCCACTCTGCGCGACAAGGAATTTAGAACAAACAGGAGAACGAAGCCATCAGTCCAGAGGAAGAATCCGAAGTCCAGTGAGTATTAAACAATTATATTAGCAAGCATTACAGGTATGGGTTCACTTGTGGTTTTACGCTTCATTTGTATATTTTCTCACATGATGTTGCTCTGTATACGTGGTCTAAGGGTGGCTTTTATTGCAGGAACAATGCCTCTAAAGAAGCCATCCACCAGAAAATCACCATGAGTGCCAAAGCTGCAAGAATCGGAAATAGGAAAAGGCTCCTCCCCAGTAGTTGCAAGACAATTAGAGTTCGCTCCTAAGACGGTGTCCACCATCAAGGTGATCACCAAGGAGCCCTTTGTCCAACCCCCAACTTTAGGGGATATAGAGGCAAGCATTGGAGCAAAGACAACTTTTCCTCACTGGGAAGAAGTCTTCAAGAAGATTAAGAAAGAAGAACCCCTCAAATATACTCCGCACAACGACCTTGATACAAGGAAGCTCGATGACGAGGTCCTCCCAAATATTCATAGGGATTATTTGCACATGGTGGCAAGTCGGTCTCCGATTTTCCCTTGCGTCGAGCTCTTAAAGTGGCTCATTGATCACATTGATGCACATAAATGTTTGATTAATGATGACAATGGCAAATGCGTCGGGGTTTTCCTGCCATCAGAAGTTCAGAAATACTACAAACTCAATGAGTCTAGAGGAGCACTGATTTCGTGCTAAGTTTCTATGCCTCTCACGACACTAGAAAAATCATGGCATCCTGGTGGAGGGAAGACAAAAAATTCATGAACCGAACTTCTCGTTGGTACCCGACGATCAATCTCAGGGAACCATATGCCTATCTCATGGCCCTTCTCTGTAGATTGCATGGGGAGAAAGACTACTCCCGGTTTTCGGAAGCTTGGATGCCTCTGGCTTTTACAGTCGCCATTTTAGGCACCGTTTTCAATTGGGGTGCTATCATCTCTAAACAATTGAGCACCTGCATAAAACAGGCCCAGGCGCCAAAGGAGGGAGATGCCCCCACCTTCTACATGGATTTGTATCTACTGGATGTCATCTATGCCAGGAATGATTTTGTCGGGATGAACTTGAATTGGCACTTTTCGGAGCTCGTAGTCCATGTATACTACAACATCTTGTGGGAAAACAGGTACAAGAAATTCTATGTTGTTATCTATGTTCAGTTTATTGCACCCATCTACTTCTTTCTCTTTAAGAAAGAATGCCCTAGATTATCAGGCAAAGCAAAGAAGTTCATAGTTAAAATTGGTCATTGGTATTTTGATGAACGAGAAACCTACATCAAGATTTCTGACGCCATAGGGGCACCACATTTATTGCCCGTTTATGTTCCCGACATGCTAGTGTTAGGAGAAATCTGCAAACAAACCATCATACAAGAATACAATGAAACTTTAGTAAAAGACAAGAAGCGGGGTTTCATACTGTATGGGTTTGATATCGGCTTCTGCATGGTCAAAGACACCGTGCATGCTAAACAACTTGGGCTAGGTCAATTGGAATTTCGGTTCCAAACTGGTCGATTTCGCAAACATGATCCCAAGGGATTGGTCCTACAACACGTGCCACATGTATCATCATGTTGGTCTTATGCCCACGATTGGTTTGAGGATGAAATTTTCACCAAGAACACTTAAGACTGGGATATGGTGGCAGCCAAGAAGGCTGATCCTAGAGGAACCAGGTTTAGAGCTATGAGCTATGAAGAGCAGGCCATGTTTTTGGAGCAAGCAGTTCAAAGAGTTGGCTGACACCCTGAAGAAACAATAGCATATGAATTGGAGGAAGAAACAAATGATCCCCAAGAAGACATTGAGATCGCAGAAGCTCATCAGGGATCCCTGGTACAAATCAGAGATTTCCCTGAAGCTCAAACGGCTCAAGAGAGTGGTGCACTTTTATACCAAGAAGCTCAACTACTATTGAAATGGATGCAGGATAACCCACATCTTTCCATAAGTCCCAGGATTTCAACTATCGTCTGAAGTGTCTTGACAGAACCAAGCGATCCCGGTCTCACAGTCGCCGATCTGGGCCGTAGGATCTGGGATATCTACGAAGTCTCAATAGTCATTAGATATGGTGAAGCTGCAAGGCGGATAAGTCCAAGAGTCATCCAACTCCCCAAAACTGTGAAGGAATCCTGACAGTCCATCAGGGACAGTCGTGGACCGTTGATCAAGAGGACGCATGGCGGAAGATCGTCATGTCGCTGACTGGAAAGTCAAAGGAATGGGGTTCCCTAACTTCTCGAATTCACGATATGAGAAATCACGAAATAATCTCAACTGTTAGATCGAGGCCAAATATGGACCGTTGATCAGGCACAACGAAGGCTCGTGGAGTTGCGAAGTCCCAATAAAATCTTGACCGTTGATCCAAGAGGGATGTGTGGCAGAAGATTAGAGCATGTCAAAGATCCATCTCGGAGTTTTGCGTATCGCGACTTGGAGTGACAAGAACCTCCATCACAAGAATCAAGAGATGCGAACTGACGATAAGATCTGGACCGTCAGATCACCAAGGGTTTTGGACCGTTGATCTAAGCTCCATCTCGGAGCTTTGCCTATCGCGACTTGGAGAGGTAAGAAACATAACCTTCGAAATCACGATATGTGAAATCGTGATTTAATCTCAGCCATCAGATCAAGGAGTGGTATGAACCATTGATCTAAGCTTCATTTCGGAGTTTCGCCTATCGGGACTTGGAGTGACAAGAATCTCTATCGAAGGAATCGCGAGATGCAAATTCACGATGAGATCTGGACCATAGATTCATTAAGATCATGGATCGTTGATCTAAACTTCATTTCGGAGTTTTGTCTATCGCAACTTGGAGTGACAAGAACCTCCATCGAAGGAATCGCGAGATGCGAATTCACGATGAGATCTGGACTGTAGATTCATCGAGATCGTGGACCGTTGATCTCATCTCCATCTCTGGGTTTCGGGGATCGTGACTTGGAGAGTCGAGATGCCTCATCTCCAGACTCACAAAATGCGAATTCACGAAAAGCTCTTTATGCATAAGCACGTGGTCTCAGCTAGTGGTCACACGATCGAAGAGCTAAAGAGAAGAGTACGTGTAGACAAGATCCTTTTCGGCGTTTCGGGGATCACGACTTGGAGAGTTGAGATGGATCATCTCCAGATTCACGAAATGTGAAATCGTGAAAGCACTTTATGCATAAGTGCTTGGTCATAGCCATGGTCATATAAAGGAAGGAGCTAGTGCAGAAAAGCTCCATTTCGGAGTTTCAGAACTCATGACATGGAGACTCAAGATGTCTCATCGCAGAATCTTCAAATTGTGAAAGTGAAAAATGGGTAAATAACACAAGAACCCATCAGAGTTAATCCAATGATGCAGGTGAATCTGAGCATAATCGAAGGGCTACTGTTGCATGCCACAATGTAACTGCCAGAAACCATTGATGGTTTCTGCCAGAGGACTCGAAGACACTTCGGGGTGATTGACAGAGGAGATGAAGAGTCTCTGGGAATCTTCAAGAGGGATGAAGATGCTCATGGAAGAGATTGATAGCTGGATGAGCATTGAAGCTGGTAACTAGAACAGAGAAGGTGAGCTCGAATTTCATAGAGAAAATGAAGAGTCTCAACTGCCAGAGAGGCTGAGGAATCTCATCATAACATACGGTGATGTTGAATGAGTGGAAAAATGGCCAGAGAAGCTGAAGAGTCATGATGATGATCAGATAGAGCACTCAAGTTGTGGAGGATATCGATGCGGTTTGAGTATGCAAGGGCATTGCACACATTGCATGCACAAGGTGCACAAAAGCTATAAATACAGAGTACAGAGAAGAGATGCGGTTGCTGTTGCTGCTGGAATTGTTGTGGATGTTGTTGAAGGCGATTCATGCATGAAGAAGGATCATAGTATAGCAGCTGAAAAGAACAGAAGAAGAACTGTGCAACGAATGGACATGGCGCACAAAGCATAAAAAGCAGAAGAACAGAATGGGCAGCAGATGCATGCTGGAAGGCAGTGAGGAAGTCTGAGTAGAAAAATCTTGCAGAACAGTGATGAGACTGGTAAGCTATTATTGAACAATATATCACTGTAATAGGTTTCAGTATTTCATATTAATAATCCAGGGTGGTTGGGAGGTGCTAGGGAGGACTGGTGTCCTCAGAGGTTCAAGTGGGTGCTTGAACACAGGGAGTTGGTGCTTCCTTCTAGTTGGTGCTAGAGAAACCAGGGAGTTGGTGCTTCCTTC
>ML820444.1:20563-32535 GCA_009831015.1 Picea engelmannii | reverse complement strand
AACCAAAGACATGAAATATGGTACTACACATATAATATATTATCAATGAAAAAACAAGCTACATGAAATTTGGACATTTGAACAAAAATTTACAAGTTAAATGAGTACATCAATAAAAAAAAACATACTAACCTTGCAAGTTCGAAATCCAAGCTATGTAGATCGAGAATTGGATTTGTTCAACCGGTGGGTGACGGAAAAAATAAACAACTCAAACAAAAGCCAAGAACATTGTTGCAACTATAACAATTGTGTCACAAAGTCTCTTAAAGTCAGGTATATATAGATCAAATAGTCAATTAGCCATTAACACCGACCAATGAGATAGGAAAATTTTTTGTCGCTATTGCCATGAAAGTTTGTCGCTATTTCCATGGACTTTCATGGAAATAGTGATGAAAATAACGACTAGTTTAAAAAACCTATTCGTGGATATTGCAATGAAATTTCGTGCAAATATCAATGAAAATACCACCCTGTTTAAAAAAAATATGAAACTAATGGAAACGTGGAATAATCAGCCCATATGTACTAGTGATCATAGTATTGAATGTTGTGGCAAGTGGATTATAGGTTGTGGGATCTGAAATGCTTTCAGATCTGATAGCCTATAATCCACCTCCCGTAGCATTCAATGTTGAGTAGCATGCTGGATATTGATCGCCCAAGAATGATGGACAACGCTATATCGAAATGAAGGAAAAATAGTTTAGTGAATGTACAGAGAGGAAATCCAAATATCAGAATGATGGGTAGCGCAAGGAAGGACAAAGACTTTGGGGACTCTGCTGGTGATTGTGATGGAAATCTCGATATTCTAGAAATGTCTCTCTAAGCGCGGATGCGCGATTCTGCTGGTCTTCATCATGGATGGACCTAATAAAATGTGAAGCAAAGAAGATAATACATAGAAGAAGAATTTGGGAAAACATAAAGTGAGCAGAGCATTTAGTATTGAGTATATAGCTCAGCTAAATAGGCTCGAGCAAATCAAGAAACAAAACAAGAGATCCTAACTAACTCGTACAACTGGCCATGACAGCTGGCAATGTATAGTCACATATTGTTGAGGTTACCGATATATTTAACACTCCCTCTTAAACTCAACGGTTACAAACATTAGCACTGATAATGCCCAAGTGTTGTCTCTGAAAATCAAAAAATGGATTTTCCTAGTGGCATTGTAAAAATATCTGCGAGATGATCTCGAGAGCCAAAAATTGAAGTGCTATGTCACTATTATTGACTAGCTTGTGTGTGAAGTGAAAATGAGTGTCAATATGCTTTCTTTTCTTGTGAAACACATGATTTTTGGATAGAGAAATTGTTGAGGTGTTGTCATAGAAGATAGGAGTTGGCTCCTTTTCTGTATGTGACATATCATTCAATATTCTTCTTAGCCACACATCTTGATAGGAAGCTGAGGTAGCAATGACATAATCTACCTCTGCATAAGATATTGATACAATGGGTTGCTTCTTTGATGCCCATGAAATCAGGTTCGTGCCCAGGTGAAAAACATGTCATGAGGTGCTTTTCCTGTCATCTAGTCTTCCTGCAAAATCATTGTCCATGTAACCAGAGAGATGATTATCATCAGACTGAGTGTACCATAATCCAAAATTGAGAGTGCCTGCAACATATCTCAGAATCGTTTTTGCCATCTTCCAGTGAGAATCTTTTGGGGATTCCATGAACTTGGAAACAAGGCTGGCTGCATACATAATATTAGGCCTAGTTGATGTAAGATACAACAAACTGCCTACTAAAATTTTGTACATGGTAGGGTCCATTGTAGGGCCTTCATATTTATTGCTCAATTTTGTGCCTAGGGGTTATAAGAGTTTCTGTTGGATTGCAGTCTTCCATGCAGAATCTTTTGATGATGTCTACTGCATACTTTTGGTGATAAAAAAAAATGCCTTTGGTTGAATGGTCAACCTCAATCCCCAAGAAATATTTCATGATGCCAAGATCTGTCATCTCAAACTCATATTGCATGGCATGTTTAAAACTGGTTAACTCAATATTTCCGATACATATCATGTCATCAACATATAAACATACAATCAAAATTTTACCATGTTGATCAATTTTGGTGTAAAGAGTTGGCTCATTTTGGCTTCTGCTGAAACCACTCTTGATCAGGTAAGTATTAATTCCGCTGTACCACGCTCTTGGAGCTTGTTTTAATCCATACAAGTCTTTCTTCAATCGATACACTTTGGTTGGATACTCTCTGACTTCATATCTAGGTGGTTGATCCACATAAACCTCTTCTTCTAAGACACCATTTAGGACGACTGACTTGACATCCATTTGGTATACTTTCCATTTGTGTTGAGCTACTATGGCTAAGAGAGTCCTTACAGTGTCCAACCTTGCTACTAGAGCAAAAGTTTCACCATAATGAATACCTGGTTGTTGTGAGAATTGTTTGGAAAAAAGTCTTGCCTTGTGTTTTTCAATCTGTCCCTTTTCATTTAGTTTAGTTTTGTAAACCCACTTGACACCAATACTTTTCTTGTGTCTAGGCAGATCAACAAGATCCCATGTTTTGTTCTTCTCAATGGAGTCAATCTCTTGGTTCATGGCTTGAACCCAATGTGGCTCCTTAGCTGCCTCTTTAAAAGATGTGGGTTGACATGACATTAATGCAAAAATATTGTGTTGATCAATGTCATCCAAATGCTGATGGATTTCTCTCAAACTTTGAGTTCTCTGATTTGTAAGTTAAAAGGAAGAGTTTATGCTGGAAGTTGAGTTATCCTGAGAACTTTCAAATTGTCCTTGTACCCGCAACCTTGGAAGAGAAGGCTGATGCGTTTGTTGTCCTGAATTCTCTGTGTCTTTAGGATGTGACAACAATGGATCTTGACTGTCCATTGGCTGATTTTCAGACTCATTCCATAACTGATTTTCAAATTTTTTTACGTCTCTGCTGAGAATTAGTTTCTTTGAGATTGGATTATAGAGCCTATAATATTTTTATGTTTCACTGTAGCCAATAAAGATGCATTTCTCACTTCTATCATCCAGTTTCTTCCTTAATTTGGAAGGTATGTGAGCGTATGCTATGCATCCAAATGTCCTGAGATGAGCAACATTTAGCTTTGTCCCACTCCATGCTTATTGAGGTACCTTCATCTTGAGACTGGTGGTTGGAGATCTATTCAGGAGATAAGTTGAGCATGCTACTGCTTCAGCCTAAAATGTATTTGACATAAATTTCTCTTTGAGAAGGCTCCTTGCCATGTTCATTATTGTCTGATTTTTCCTTTCAACCACTCCATTTTGTTGTGGAGTATACCTGGCTATAGTTTTCATGATGATACCTTGTGATTTGCATAAATTTGCAAATTATTTGGAGCTGTATTCTCCTCCTCCATCCGACCTGAGAGATTTTACATATTTCCACTTTGTTTTTTAGCTTCAACTTTGAATTCTTTGAACTTTGCAAAAGTTTTAGACTTGTGTCCGAGAAAATAGAACCAAAATTTCTTGCTAAAGTCATCAATAAATGTTAGAAAATAAACACTACCACCTATTGACTCTGTTTGCATTGGTCCACATAGGTCAGTGTGAACCAACTCTAAGTGTTGTCTGGCTTGAGTGGAGGATTGTGAAAAACTAGTTCTCTTATGTTTTCCAAGAATGAAAAACTCACATGGGGGATTTTTCTCTTTGAAGACAGGTAGACCTTTGACCATGGAGTGATTATGTAGAAGACTTAGACTTTGAAAGGGTAGATGTCCAAATATTGTATGCCAAACCATAATTTCATTGGGGGTGGATGCACTTTGTGCATATGATTGGATCAGATTTGCAGTTCTAAGGGTCAGGGGAAACATTCTATTCTTGGTCATGTGGATTTCAGAAATCAGTTCTCTGTCGAGGGTTTTGTCATATATCCTACATGATGCTCCTTCAAAAAGTACCTTATAGCCATGTTCAATTAGTTGTCCTACACTTAACATACTATGTGTCAGATCTGGAACATGATAGACATTGTGTATGTCTTTCTTTACATTTTGTTTAGTAAGAATAGGGACAATTCCTTTTCCTTGAACTTTGACTAAAGAATCATTTCCAAGTGTAATATCAGATGAAATTGAAGAATCAATACATGAGAGTAAATCTTTGTTACCTTTCATGTTATTGCTACATCCACTGTCCAACAACCAAAGATATTTATGTTGTTCTTCAGTCTTGTGGCATGAGAGAAACATACCATCTAAGGTTTCTCCTTCATGATTTGAGACATGTGCTCTGCCTAAGAGCTGATCTGCTTGCTTCTTCCGAAATTCAGATTCATAGTGCCCAAACTTATTACAGTAATAGAATTGTATGCTTGATTTGTCATTTGATCTTCTCCCTCTACCTCTTTAAGGCTGGAAGTTCTGATTCTGGTTCTGTTGTCTGTGACCTTGGAAATTCTGATTCTGGTTATGTTGTCTGTGACCTTCACTTGAGTGATGGTTACTTGGGATTCTCTCTCTTCCTCAGTGACCTCTGCCTCTTCCTCTGCTGAAGGAGAATTGAGTCTTGAAGGCATTGGTTGTTGACTCATCTTCGAGATGTAGTCTGGTCTCATGTGTCAATAGAGAGCCCATTAATTCATACGTTGAAAAATTTGACAGATCCTTGGATTCAAGGATAGTTGTAACAACCATTTCGAATTTATTTGGTAAACTTCTGAGGAATTTCTCAACAATGTTGATCAGGGATGGCTTCACTAGTCAATCTGAGGACCTGTTGTCTGTGTTTCATACAACACTCATTGTCTATTGCCATGGTTTATACTACACTAGGGCCCACTCTATTCCATGAAATGTTCCACAAAGAAAGGAGAAAGATAAAAGAGTAGGTATCCCTAGGTAGCCTATATATATATATATATATATATATATATATATATATATATATATATATATATATATATATATATAGAGAGAGAGAGAGAGAGAGAGAGAGAGAGAGAGAGAGAGAGATAACAAATTTTTAAACTCACCTCACCTCTGAACCTCTTCTAAAGTTATATCTGTGCATGCAAATTATTTCACTGTATTGGAGTAGTCTTTACGTTGCAACCTGACCGTTACAATGGGGGGAAGAAGTCGTTTAGCAGCTTCCATTTGGATCATAGCAATAGCAAAATTATTAGTGATGAATGTTTATATGCAAGATAAGCTGAAAGTGGTGCTCTCTCTGATTACGCAACTCAAGAAGATTAATGAATATGTCATGAATTATTTAACCAATAAGCATTTATATGTCTGTTCGTTGTGAAAAGGATTGACTAAGCTAGAATATGTAATGAACAAGTATGTATTTGCAGAAATATTTAGTAAATATTGCTTTGTGAACTTCAGGTGCCGATGGCGCAACATTCGTAGTGAAGAACCAATGTCCATACATAGTTTGGGCAGCTACAAGTTTGTGTGGCGATAAATCATTGGGACAGGGCCAAACGTGGTCCTTTTATGTTGCCGCAACAAAAAAACAAGCAAGAATCTGGGGTCGTACCGGATGCAACTTCAATGACGGGCAAGGCGCGTGCAACACTAGTGACTGCAGTGGGTTGTTGAATTGTCAAGGCTACGAAAGTGTCCCTGCAACTCTTTTTGAATATGCTCTCAATCAGTACAACAATCTATACTTCTATGATATCTCTCTCGTCGATGGCTTCAATATCCCTCTCTCTGTTACTCCCTCCAACTCTAATTGAAAAAAAATAGCGTGTGCCAGCGACATAAATGCTATCTGCCCTTCAACATTGAAAGTAACCTAGGGATGCAAGGGTGCTTGTGATTTTTTTCCAGAGGCCTCAATATGCACCTACCAATACAATTTACCACCCATAGACTATTCCAATATCTTCAAGAGGCAGTGCCCACATGCCTACAACTATACCAAGGACGATAGTTCCAACACCTTCACTTGCCTTGGTGGTGCTAATTACAACATCGTCTTCTGTGGTTAGCATCACGACATGCCATCCCAATGTTCATAAATAAATAGATAAAGTAAAATATTGACAATAAGAATTTCCTTGTACTCAGAGGCCATGTTCCTTGTACGACCATGGGACATGTTCCTTGTACGACCATGTTCTATGCAATATAAAAGGGCGTTGAAAGCTATATTTTGAATAATTTTAAGACCATTATATGAAGAGTGTACTTTTATAATTTATATGGATGCAGGTATCTGATATTAATGCTAAGAATATTTATATAATAATATGTTATTTCACGCCTATTAACTTTACTTTTTATACAAAAAACAATCTAGATAAGAATTGTCCTTATAAAATCTTAAAGTAAGATTTCTAGAATATGAATAATGAAGGTAGTATCCTCATGTTAGGAGACTTTAATGCTAGAACTACAACCAATCAAGCTATATTTTAAGTAATGATTCCAACCCTAATCCTCTTTGGCTAGATGAGGGTCTTGTCTTAGCTAACACTTACAAAAGAAAATATGAAGACCTGATCAAGAATTTGTTTGGTATTGAATTAATCAAGCTCTATAGTTCTTAAGATTTAATAATGGCGTTGGCTATCTGTTCTACGAAATGGTTTTTTTCCCTGGAATCCGACGATATAAATTGACACGAATCACTGTTTTTTGTTGTTCAGAATCCATTTTTGAATGCAAAAATGGATTTAGCATGCTGAAAAACTCCCAAGGCACTCATATTTTACATAAATAATCACTTAAATATACAAATCCAACAATTTCTCACCGGATTTCGAGCAAATATCCCTGAAAAAAATCTTCATTTCGTAGAATCTTTAGTCTACGGCCTTAATAATTTGCATTGGTCTAAAGAAGTGGACAAATTCTAACATGATGTCTTGTATCCATGGGCTGGTTGTTGATTATATAATATTGGATATCCCCATATACAACCAAATAGTAAACTTTGATCTTTTAGATGACCACGAACTTGACTCTGATCATAGACCTCTAACCCTAACTCTTACCTTTTCCATGCACAAAATCTTTGTAGAGGAGTACTTTGACAATCAAAGGCACTTAATTTTTGACAAACAAAAAGTCGATCTCTTCCTAAAATACTTAAGCAATGCTTTAAAACTCATATCAGAACAATATTGAAGAGCCTAGTATCATAATTTTACAACAACCCTCTCTACTTTAATTAACAATTTCTCTATTGAAGTGCCACTTAAAAAGAAAAACAGTGCAACTAACCCTTGGTATGATAATGAATGTAAAATTGCTAGAAAATCCATTAGGGATGCTTTCAATGCATCTTTAAAATATGATAATATAAATAGACACAAAACCTTAATTAAATAAAAATACTATAGAAAATGATGATTTGGAAACAATGGGGCTTTGTTGAGACTTCCCACTACCGAAAATTTCCCTCCCCTTTTCTATTTTCCCACTCTCTTTTATCCCTTTTTTTCCCCTCTTCTATACTTAACCAAATTCCCCTTTCTTTTTCCCCTCTACTTTCCCTTTCTAGTTACTTTACTTAGTCGTTTTTCCGAAAATGTCTAGGTACGGGGGTTGGCGGACTCACGGGTTCACATTTCCACTCATGCTTCTATATCATGACTTCGACCGACCTCTTCCCCATTCCATACTTATCCACTTTTTCGTTCATGGGTTCCCAGGCTGGCGGGCTCAAAATTGCGCTTCTATTGTTCTGTCTCCTGCAAACAACACCTAAAATTCCGCGATATACAAATTGATAGCCAAACTCCTAGGCTGGCGAGCTCAATATTAAGCTTCTATTGTTTTGTGACCTACAAACAACACCCGAAGTTCCGCGATATACAAATTGACTGCCAGACTCCCCCATCATGCCATGTTCCGTGTTACACATTTTTGCACTCAAAATTTTTGAGACATATAATTTGACCGTCGCGCCCTCACGTCTCCTGAGTATCCCTTGACACCCTATTTCATACTCGATCCCCTTCGAGCCTCTATGTGACATCCATAACAATTATGAACAATATACAATGCATATGATTATTTAGTCATTGTCATGTTCAATGTACACATGTTTGCATCAGAAAAATTTGGACGAGTGACATGGGCATGAGTAGTCAATCATCACAAACATCAACAGACGACAAGGCCAAAGGTAAAAATTCATATATTATTCTCTTGCTATGTTTAGAAAACAAATATCCCGAGTTATTTATTCATCTATGCCATGATAAATATGTTAATGTCATCTGCAACACATGCTTTTCAGTTCACAAGAAGTATCGATGAGCGCAAGTGAAACGCCCAACATAGTGCAAGCTCCACAGACTAAGAGGCATGGTTACAAAAATCTGACATACATACTTCATCCAAATTTTTCATCTACTTGTACATTTATGCAAAAAAAAAAAAATGATACAAACTGCCATTCACATTACTTTTTCTGTTCAAAAAATGTCACCAGGTCTAAACTTATAACACCCAATATACTATTGATAGAAGTCTTGAACAACCGCTGAACTGGACAAGTGTTCATCATGGACATAATGGTCGTGTATAACACTTACTTAGACAAGGAAAACAAAACTAGATGCTTTATGCGTGCTGACATGATAGACAACGAAGCCATGATGACAGTCACACTGAAGATCCCTACACAACTTGTCCAGAAACATGCAGGAAATATATTGCTACGTAATGGGATATCCATTACAAATTTCAATATATTAACGAAAACAATAAATGACCGTGGTGATTGTGATCGGATTATATTGCTCAATGAAACAAATATTGTGGAAAAAGTTCCCACGGTTTGTTCAAAATATCATTTTGTACTGGACACAACAATCAACCAACATGCAAAGAGCAATGACATTTACCCAATCAAAACCATTGGTGCAACTATCACACTCACAGGAAAAGTTGGCTTGCAACACATTCTCCATATAAAATATGGAGACTCAGACACTGACAAGGCAATGGTACCATTCTCCATATCCAATTTTGTCCTTTACTTTCACATGCTCATATATCTTAGTTATTTTACACAACTATTACATTGTTCCATGCTCATATTAAATGCTGACACTCTTTTCCAAAACTAGTAATGTTAGAACATTGTCAGGTCAACGTGATCTTGGTTCATAGTACTATCAGAAACAAATGTTCATAGTGATATTGGTTCATATTAATATAGTAATCGGAAAATTTCTTGGTGTCCATTTGGGGATTTGGTTATAGATGGGATACAATGCCCAATCTCCGTTGATTTTTTCCTGTCTTGTGTTTGACATACTTTTGTTCATGTGCTTTCGTATTGTAGTTCAAGGTTCTCATGGGCCCGGTTTTTGAATTATGGTTGGATGATAGATTCAGGATCTTAGTGGTTTTTATACGATCTTAAAGAATATACAAGACATGCCTTGCCTTTTAATGTAAGCTCTGTGAAGCAAATGTAATATGTAGTTCATTTTAGCACTTTTACTTGATTGATGAAATTACCAAATTTCTTCTTCAAAAATATTTTGAAATAAAAGGATATTTGCTAGCTGAAGTCGAATGGGACTATGACAATACAATAATTTTACTTGAACAACCCTCCATTGATTTTTATGTAGCTTTTTGATGCTTCTCTTATGCAAACACATCCTGGAAAGTATAACTACTACTCACTTTCTCTATTCCTTGATTGAAGAGCATGTTTAGTTGTCTAATGCACTTCATAGTTACTGTTAAGACCATCAATGGGGCTTTGTTAAGAACGATTCCCGCTTCCAAAAATTTCCCTCCCCTTTATTTTTCCCCTCTACTTTCCCTTTCTGGTTACTTGGTCATTTTTTGGAAAATGTCTAAGTGCATGGATTGACAGATTCACACGTTCACATTTCCACTGATGCTTTTATATCATGAGTCCGACCGACCACTTCCCCATTCCATACTCAACCACTTTTTCGATCGCGAGTTCCTGACCATGCGGGCTCAATATTGAACTTCATTGTTTCGTGCCCTACAAACAACACCCAAAGTTCCCTAATATACAAATTGACAACCAAATTCCCCTTTCTTTTCCCCCTCTAATTTCCCTTTCTGGTTACTTAGTCATTTTATGAATATGTCTCATGATTTTATATCACGAGTTCAACTGACTGCTTCCCCATTCCATACTTAGCCACTTTTTTGATCGTTGGTTCTCGGGCAGGCGCGCTCAACATTGCACTTCCATTGTTCCGTGACCTACAAACAACATCCAAGGTTTCACGATATACAAATTGACTGCAAAATTTCGCCATCATGTTGTGTTCTGTGTTACACATTTTGCAGTGAAAATTTTGGAGACATACAATTTGACCATCGGGCCCTCACGTCTCCTGAGTATAACTTGTGACCCTATTTTGAAGCCCGAACGAGCACTTTCAATACTTGGCCATTTCTTGGAATCTCTTTCGTGGGTCATCAGGTTGGCAGGTTCATGAAATCTCCAATCCTTAATCGCTCTTCGTCGTCCCCGTCACCTTCACACTTCTTTCTAAATATGCAATTATTAACCTTTAATTCTAACAACTCATCATGCAAGAACCGTAAAGATTGTCATTAATAAGCGAAAGGCTCAAGGAGATCTCCCATTAATACACATTAAACCAAGATTTACGGAGGGTTATATTATCCCTTTCGAGTGTTCATTTCAAACATCATGGAATCTCTTTCATGTGTCGTTGTGTTGGTAGCTTCATGAAATCTCCAATCCTTAATCGCTCTTCGTCGTCCTAGACACCTTCACACTTCTTTCTAAGTATGCAATTAGTAAGCTTTAATGGTAACATCTCATTACGCAAAAACCATAGAAATTGTCATTAATCAACGAAAGGATCGAGGAGATCTCCCATTGATACGCATTAAACCATTATTTGTGGAGGGTTCTATTATCCATTCCGAGTGTTCATTTCAAACATCATATGGAGAAAACAAACATTCTTGTCAACTTATGGCAGCAACTCGACAACAGTTCTGTGGAGATACAGTAAGCACCTTCGGGCATGATGACCAGAACTTCCAGTGGTCCAGGGCATATTCTTACTAATCCTCCCCTTCCACCCAGAAGGAAGTAAGGAGATGGTCCCTTGGTGCGTCGAGAGATATATTTCAAGACAAAGAATTCCAAGGAAACCCCCCTTGCTCAAACAACCCCCCTGTATTTATTTAATTTATAACCCTATAAACGTATATATCCTGCCCCCTTATGTTTATTTGTTTTGTAACCCTATAAACGTGTATATCCTGTATTCGCTCTGTATATCCATTGCCCACTCCAAATTTCAAGGGTTTTGCAGAAAAGAATGAAAGAATGGTCGGTGCAGAGGTTGATGCGGTCGATTTCGAGCCAGAAGAAGATGATTTGATGGGTGATGATACAATGATGGATGATGGAAATGCGGATGTTGTTCCCACTCCTACGCCCAAATTGAAATACACCATAACAGGGGGCACTTCCCATCTCGACGATGGAATCCCTAATAAGACTACATGAAGGGGTTTTAGAGAAGAAACCGACAATGAACGCAATAGCCGCTTTGCAGCACGAGAGTTTGAGTCTCTCGACTCGGATGGTGGTCCTGGATCTCAGAGATGTATCCTTTCCTTCCATTTTTAGGGTTTTGGATTAGGGTTTGGATTTGTCCCTGGTGGAGGTTGTGTCCCTAAAGTCTTTGATTGTAAGGAGTTATTCTCTTGGTGCGTCAAGAGACATATCTCAAGCCAAATAATTATTCCACTGCGGGACCACTCTCCTATTTTTTTGTCACCTCAGATCTTCTACAAGATGTTGAGATTGTCGGAGACAACACTGACCTTTAGAGGAGAATACTGCAAGGAGTTCCTAAAAAACCATGATAATCAGTTTTGTATACTTGTTCAAGAGCTTGTCGATGCCTTCTGCATGTTGTTGCACTAGATGAACAACACATAATTGTATGCATGTTTTTTTTTTTTTTTTGTAACTCCTCT
>ML820443.1:33658-82426 GCA_009831015.1 Picea engelmannii | reverse complement strand
CACAAGTAATAAACTCTGGGAAAATATTTGAATGCCGGCCAAAATAGTGCACGCTAGATTTTAACCCTCAATATTTTCAAGGGTGAAAATCTAGGGGTTAACAATGGCAACTCATGGGGATGGGATCCCCCTTGGGATGTAGAGAACCATATGAATCTTTATGTCTGTAAAATTGGATTGATTCTCTATGAGAACTCTGTAAAATGTACCAATGATACTCTATAATAAACTGAAAAGATATGTACCAAAAATACTCATGCAACTATGTGGAAGAAGAGAAGGCCCTGTAAGATGACCAAGAAAATATCGTAAGCCTATCCAATGGGCCATGGATTCAAATCAATATAAATATCCCACTGAAACATAAGGGGTCTCATCCAAATCCACTATCGTCTACCACCCAATATGTACACTCCTCCCTGTGGTAAATGTGTTGATGTTGACACACGAGAAAGAGTCAGTTAGTCAAATGTAAATAAAGTAAACACCTTCCAAGTGCAAAGGAATACCACCAATAATGGCAATGGGTCCTAAGGTACAAGCACAACCTATCACTATGAAAGATGTTATGAAGTCAAACAATGACAAGGATCATACAACCAAGGCCCAATAATACTCAACCTTGTCGAATGTGAGGTAACTTCCAAAGAGGCTAATGACTACCAAGGTGCTCTACTTATGGATAATCTGTAGATAATGCATCGGATTTGATACAGGATGATCTGCTAAAAAGAAGAGCAATGATGTCTCTCTTCCCTCAGCGCGAAGTGATAACTCAAGAAGATACAAGATGAAAGAACCAGGTACCATATCCCTATTTCTAGATGAGGAAAATGACTGGCTCAAAGCAGAAGACTCGATGATAAGGAATGAAGAGACAAGACATAAGAAAACTCAAGGCTCTCCTATGTCTCTTCAACTACCCATCCTAAAGGCTCAATGCTTTGGGAAATATGAAAAACAGGACCCCCATACAAGCTCACTCTAATGATAGACACAAAGGCTCAGAATGTGAAAGATAAGACACTTAGATTTTTGACCCATGAATAACAATAGTGGGTAGTCACTATCTTATGAAAGGAAAGATACACAAGACATGACCACATGCTGAAATAATTTGGAAAAAAACAACGACACTTAAAGAAAAGGCTGAAAAGTCAATACTGAAAGGAAAAACACTTGCAAAGGAAAGTAAATTTTTGTTCAAAAACTATAAAAAAACAGTAGGAAGGAAATAATGAAATGACAATGCAGAAAGGAAAAAGGACCTACTCTAATACCTTCCAAAAGCCCAAATTGTTGGGACTAGGTCCCTCACTGGAAGAAGTACTTCAAGCATTTCCCATTAACTGGAAGCCCCATAAGATCACCCTCCAAATTAGCCATGTGAAATGTGTTAGGTCCCACCACATAATCAATGTGGTATGGGCCCAACCAAAGGCTATCAAACTTGTCGTGGTCACTTGAATTCTTCTTTTTCCCATCCCATAACAATACCATGTCGCCAACCTGGAATTGCTTTCCCTTTTCCTTTCTATCAAATGCTTTCTTGATTTGTTCTTGATAATACGTGAAATTTGTATATGACATAAGCATATCTTCCTCTAGTTGCACCAACTCATCAATGTGGTTTTGCAATGCTTCCTTGTTGGTGGAAAACTATCCCAATAACTTATATGTTGGAAATTTCATGTTAATAGGAAAAAGAACATTCAATCCATAGACCAACTCAAAAGGACTCTTCAGTTGATATTTTCCTTGTAATTATGTCCACCCACAAAGCATATTTGAGACAATTGTCCCAAGCTGTCTTGTTATCCCCGACTATTTTTTTTATTATCTTGATAAGATTTGTGTTGCCTGACTCTGCTAAATCGTTCCCCTATGGATAATAATTAGCCACAAGGGCCAAAGTAATATGATACTGATATCAAAAACCAAGCAACTCAATCGATCTAAACACACCAACATTATCACTCACAAGCTTTTGTGGAACTCTAAACTTAGTGAGGATATTCTCCTCCAAGAACCTGATAATAGTATCACTAGAATATGTTTCAATGGAATTGCTTCAATGCATCAGGTGAAGTAATATGTAGCTACTAATATCCATGTGTACCCATCACTAAAACTTTGCAAGAACTGCCCAATTAAATCAAGACCCCATTTATGGAAAGGGACTTCCATTGTCATTGGATCTACAGGCAAAGCAAGAAGCTTTTTCTTTCCTTCAAATCTCAAGCAAGCCTCGCATGCTTGAACATATGAATGTACATGTTTTAAAAGTGTTGGCCAATAATAACCTGCATGCATAATCATGTGTGCAGTGTTTCAAGCAGAAAAATTCCCACCACACACTCTAGAATGAAACTCTTTCAAGAGCTCCTTGGACTCATCAACATCCACACATCGCAATATGACTCCCTCGAGATTCCTCCACCCTAATCGACCCTACCAAAAACAATACTTGGTAGCAAGACGTTGCAAATATCACCTTTGCATCTTGGTAAATTTAGGAGGACATGATAAATTTGTCAAAACTAGAAGAACATCTTGTCACCAATCTGAATTCCTAAAAGGATTAATTAAAATATTTATCTGAGGACTTACCTGTTCATCTTGCATCGCTTCCAAGTTCTTTGTTTCCATCAAATTTTCTATTCCTTGGAATCTAACCAACTTGGTAGGCCTCACCTCAAGGTCATATTCTTAGATATTTGTGATCCACCTCCCCCTGGTTCTGTTGCAAACTTTTTGAACTAAATTTTACTT
The DNA here is from genome assembly GCA_009831015.1 of Picea engelmannii. NCBI lineage: Eukaryota > Viridiplantae > Streptophyta > Pinopsida > Pinales > Pinaceae > Picea > Picea engelmannii. Next base: position 79,654 of record ML820443.1, on the reverse strand, counting down.
AACCATGGAGTGGGGGGCATAAGCGATAATCTGAGAGTTGCAAATATAAGGCCTAAAGTAGGCCAACCCATTCACGAGAGAATAGGATTACTTTCCCATTAGTTTATAGTTCAGTTCTAATCCCTACAAGGCCTTTCTCATGAAATATATAGGTTTCTCCAATCCATCATCATTTTTCTGCGAATGCACAACAACCATAGCAGAGTCAAAAGAAAATGAGAAAAATTGAAAATCTTTCTGGTAATTAGGACAAACAAGAACAGGTGAGTAATACAAAGCCTATTTAATATCGTTGAAAACCTTTTTGGTTGCATCACTCCACTTCATATCATGTCCTTTCTTCAACATATTTGATATTAGCTTGACTATCTCCGCGAAGTTGGGGATGAACTGCCTCGGGAAGTTGATCCTGTCAAAGAAGAAATGGATGGATTTTTTGCTAGAGAGAAGAGGGATTCCCATGATTCCTTTCACCCTTTCAGGATCAATCCTTACACCCTCCTTGGAAACTATGTACACGGGCAAATTTCCTTCAAACACCCCAAGAATTGACTTCTTTGGGTTGAGTAAAATTCTAAGAGACCTGCACCTGTCAAAATGTTTCCTCAAATGATTAATATGATCATTTTTGTTTTTAGAATAAACATTTATGTCATCCTGGTATACTCCTATGAACATAAAAAGCTAATTTGAAAAAATCCATAGCACGTTGAAAAGTAGCACTAACATTCATTAAACCAAAAGGAATACAAATGTAAGAATAAGTTCTCTAAGAAGTTATAAAGGTCATCTTATACGTGTCCCTCTTTGCAACCAATACCCGAATGTACCCTGAGAATCCATCTAACATGGACACCATACATGATTCAGTAATTGCTTGCAAAACATGATCCATGTTGGGTAATGGGTAGTTGTCTTTGAGACACACACAGTTTAAATTTCAAAAGTCAACGCATCTGAAGATCTCACTTGATTTCTTCCTTACAGGCACATAGTTGCCTGCCCAATGGGAGCACCCAATTGATTCAATGATTTGGGCTTCATACAAATTTTGAAACTATTTTTGGATAGTGGGCGCCACCTTTGGGTTCATGAATCTAAGTCTCTGTCTGAAAGGTTTGGCGCCCTCCAATAGTGGTATCGCATGGTTAATGATTTTAGGATCATAAGCTTTTAGTTCATAATAAGACCATGCGAATACATCCTTTTATTCCCTTACCAAGTTCACAATCATTGGTGTGTCCTTGTTTCCAATGTCATTTTCATCCACCTATTGGTCAAGAAAAGATTTATTAGTTCCATGAAATACATCAGATCTATCAAACAAATTTTCTAATGGAACCAAACACCTAGGATTTTTGTTGGTCTTGATTTGAATCATGGGAACTTCTTCAGCCTCCTGAATCTCAACAATGGTATGGTCAGTAAACTCATTAGCAGGATTTAAAAAATTCAAGACATGCCTATCATCCTCAAACAATTGCCATGATCATGTGTTATCCGAAGCAAAAGGGCAAAAATAAACTTCAACCATGTGCGTAATATAAGGATTATTAACCCATGGTTGGAAAAGGGTAGCAACAGTTTCCAAAGAGTTGACCATTTCATTCAAATTCTTATCAATATGAGAAATATTGAATGCATCAAAATACTCAATTTCATCCCAAATTGCATTTAAATACCTCTTTAGTTGTTGGTTCTGAGCTTCACATTTCATTCTTACTTGATTAACCACAATCTCATAATCACCTTCCACCTTCAACAATTTCACTCCCATCTTCCTAGCTTTTTTCAATCCTAACAACAAAGCCTCATACTCCAGCATATTGTTAGTGCAATCAAATTCTAAATGAGTAGAAAATGGAAAATTCATACCTGAAGGGTAAGTGATGACAACCCCTGCACCTAATCCATGTCTAGAGCATGCACCATCAAAATTCATAGTCCAAACATCATTGTGCTCATGCATCTATACAAATGGAAAAGGGACCTTAGGAGTATATATAAGCATGTGTGTGCCCAAATCTATCTCTTCCACATCTGGATATTGAAGGTCTGGGTAGAGTATGTCATTTTCCCCAATGTGCAGGTCCTCAACATGGTGGAACATTTTGTGTTCCCTTTATAGTCTTACCTTTTCAACCTATGAGATAGGAATGTTTGTATAGGATAGATCCATCTTAATAGAAACCCCTACATCTGCATCCCACTTTCACGAAAGGAGCATGCCCCACTATATAGGACAATCAATGACAAGTACATCCATAATCAATACCTTCTAGGGACATACAAGTAAACAAACCTGAAGATCTTTGATGACTCTGCAGCAAGGCACCTCTCTTACATCCACTGCTTGTACACTCTAATATGGTCTGGTTATCTGTAATTTGAGCTCATGCATAACTTCAAGAATCATAGTATTGTTAGATGCTACAGAATCTACCATATAATTTCTTAATATCAAACCATTAACCATCAATGAAACATAGAAAGGAGTAGGATTATCCATAGCCTTACTAATACCAAGGAAGACTTGAGGTTTATCATCTACATGTTTTATCACATTTGTAGTTCCCATAAATCTATAAATTACTTCTCTATTAATGGGCATGTGAATTAACTCTTTCAAAGGCATATGAATATTGATTTTTGCAAGCTCATTCTCTAAGAAAAAACCAAATGATTCAAACTGAACTGGAAGAGCAAACAAAGGAGGAGCATTCTTACTTACCTAAGCCATGGAAGTCTCACCTCTAGGAAATTATGGAGGAACTTGAGCCTTACCCTTGCATGCATGATTTTTTGTGATCTCTGACACCATGACTGCGCCAACTGCATTGGCTCTCTAGATGTCCTTTGGAGTAACCTGCCATGTGTGAATAGGATGCATATTTGGTTGCAAACACTTCCATTGATTTGGGTCAAATTAGAAATCACTATGAGGTTTAATCTTGGTAGCATATGAGGCTTGAAATATATGTGGTTCATCTATGGAATCAAAGTTAAACACCATATTGAGGGTATGCTCTTGGTCATCTGACTAATCATCTTTGGGTTCAAGTAGGCACACAGCTTGAGAAAAGACATCGCATAAGGATTCACTATGAGGGAGTCTACAAGAACGACAATATATACTGGAAGAGGCATAGTCAAGGTAATTGGTTCCAGATGTTTGCACTTGGCATTTCTACTCCTCGTTCCTTTTGGCATATTGGTAGGGTTTCTTCTGCTGGCAGGGTTTAGGAGGTGAGATAACAAGATGATTTTGTAACATTTTTTCAACCTTCATTACCCTATTACTCAATTCATTTACTAACCCAAAAGTTGCATCTTTGTTGGTTCCCTCCTCTTATTTAGGTTCTAGCAATGGTGGCATAGGAGGGTTTGAGGTTCTCTTATCCTATCAGTCAAGCAATTGTGTAAGAGGGACTTACGCCTTCAAGGCCAAGGAAAGGTAATTCTCAATTTGTATGGCCTCATTATAAGAAGCATTCAATGTTTATGGTTCCTTATGCCTGATCAATAGACCCAAAATTCCATCAAACTTCCCTAAATAAGAAATTAAAGCAAACTCAGCATTACATCTAACAGTATTAAGGATTTTATGATAAGCTTTAGAAAAGTGTGTCTTAAATTCCAAAATAGTTTCATTCTCTTACTTATTAATATTTAAAAAGTTTTTGAGTAAGAGAGATGTATCATATTTTTCACCCCATCTTTCTAGGAGCTTGGTGCTGAAGGAATTCCATCCATCAATGGAATTTTTTGGAATGCCCTTGTACTATGTGCACACTTCACCATCCAATGTTGAGACAAACATGTTCATTACCATGTCCTTGTGTTCAACTACCTTTTCATCGCATACCTTCTAACATTGATCTATGTGGTCTTGCACATTAAGGGTGTTATTCCCCTAAAACTTTGATAAATGTTTGACATAGTTAGTAGTAGGAAATGCATGAGGTTGCCCCTAAATTGCAGTAATTTCCAATGGAGCATAAGCATTAAAAGTGAATACAGTTTCCATAATGCTTGAAATCGAAACTCCTAAAGTGCTTGAAACAGTTGAAGTACTAGAACTTAGAACAATTAAAGCATACAAGGATAGGGTAGATGACACCTGAGGTGCCAAAGTACTTACCATGATGCTAAAAGTTGCAGTAGTGAATGGAAGAGATACCTGAACCTATTATAGAACAATTGAACCAACTATGAGAGTAGGACTAGCGGTGGGAGTGATGAAATAACTATTTTGAAACAAGTGTTTCGGCTCACTGAGAGATGGAAATAGTCCTTGAGTGGGGTCGAATTGGGATGCTTTTTGTAGGTTCCTCTATGAAGTCACCCCTGTATCCTACGGAGTTTCCATATGAGAGAAACAAAATAAAACAATTAAAGTAAAAACTCATTGAATGGCGTGTTACCAAGGCTTTCATTCCCCGACAACAGTGTCAATTTGTTAGCACACTTTTTCACCCTCTAGTTGAGTTGATATAATAGATAAAAACAATGATGAAGAAGGTGTTAATTCAAGGAGAAATGCCCCAAATTGTCACGGGCAAGACCCCTCTCTGTTTGGGCTCGTGCATGCCAACCTCGATGGGGAGTCCCTAGGGTACTTTGTTGTTGTCTTGAGGTCTGATTTTATGCAATTGTTGACAAAAAACAACTACTAAAATGTCTTGGAAAACATGTAAAAACTGCACAAGACGTTAGGAAAAAGAGAGTTTTATGTTGCCTGGAGGGATCCTGCAGGGTTAGCACAAGATAAGATAGAAGAAGAAAGAAAGAAACCACTTAAAATATAGCTTAGTATTAGAATAAATGGTAAAAACTTCTAATTGAATTGCAAGAATAAAACAAGATACCAACAACAAGGAAAGTTCAGAAACAAACACAACACTTCTTTATTATAGGCTTGCCAAAGGGTTGATTGTGCAACAATCAACAAGTCCACAACTAGTACAATGACTATCCTTGCTCAAAGAGAGAGTATTTATGCTAGAGAATGAGAGAGAGGAGAAAATAATAAGAGTATGTCACTGCTGCAAATATCCAACCATAATCCAAAGTATATCATCCAATGTATACTAGTATGTGTGCACTTTCCAAGCAAGAGAGACCATGGGCACATAGGAGAAGGATTAGGAGAGTATGGCGCATGGGGAGAGAGGAAAGAGTGAGGAAATCATGCACACAAGGAGAAGTGGAGTGACAAGATGAGTCACACTCCCATGTGATAAGGTCAAGAGGGAGTTAAAGCATGTCAACTAGAGTGGAAAAGGCGAGTTTGTGCACCATCTCTTTGGAGAATGTGCATCCAAGAGTGGGAGAGTGAGGAATAGAACCCATGTGTAAGGTTTTATGGCTTTAGGGAAGCGCATGAGAGGAAGAATGCACAAGGAAACAAGAGATAGGAAGGAAGAGGTGGTGCATGGAGAGAAAGAAGTGAAGTCAACAAGAAGAATGTGCCACACATGTGGGAGAAGAAGGGAGAGTGAGGGAACACTCATGGATAAATAAGGAGATAATAAGAAAGGGAATAATGCACTTTGACTTTAAGGAGGAAGAGAAATGCGTGGAGGGTTAATTTAGGAATCCAATGCATGTTCTTGGGATAAATTTGGCTAAGATATGCATGACCTATCCAATGGGAGAATGCACCCTATTTTTTAGGGATTTAGCATTTAAGAGATAATTAAAAGGTTTTTTAACCATATTTATTGCATGGAAAGTGAGTTAATTACAAGTGAGAAATTCACCGAGTGATTTAAGCCCTGATTGGTTGAATCACATCCATGAGACTACCACCTCATCAAAACGCCCTCGTTTAATTAATTAATTATTCACTTAATGCTTTTAACCTTGGAAAGTGCACCATTCATTAATTATTCCACCGAGCTACCACATGTCACATGGTATCACCACCATATATTAGAATTTGACCCTACCACTTGTCACCTTTGGAGCTGACCACCCCTACTATAAATAGAAACTGCTAAAAATAGGGCCTGGCTCCTAAAAAATAGGAAACTTTCAAAAACGTCAAGGATGACTAGGAGAACACCACCATGTGCCAAATGTATAAAAATAGACACTGCTAACAATAGAATATCTTCTCATGTCAATGATATCATACTCATAGGATTTGATTTTTCGTGAGGATCCCAAATATGCAATCATAATTGACATGCGAGCCTTGGAGCTCAGCCTGCTAAAAATAGAAAGTACTTGTATAATCCCAAAAAAAATTCCATCGGTCTTAGTATCAAGCAACAACCAACCCTGTATGCTCAATACTGTCGAATGAGTCTCCAATCATTGTCTCATAAAAATTAGGGTCACCTGCTATATATAGACATCTCTCTCAAATGGATGGGAAATCAATCCAATTCTATCTTTGAAGAAAAAACAACCATATATCGATCATGTACATGTTTCTTATGGGAAACAACCTCTGACTCACGCAAGTGTTAAACTCTGGGAAAATCTCTAAATGCCAACCAAAATAGTGCATGTTGGATCTTAACCCTCAACATTTTCAAGGGTGAAAATCTAGGGGTTAACAGCTTGTCAAACTGACTTGACCCGACCACCCATGCATCCAACTTGTAGTTCATTGCTTCACTGGTCGATCCATCGATTGACTGTCTTTGACTTTCGGTTGACTGTCCAACTGATAGGCTTGTTGACTACTCGACCAATTGATGTAGATGTCTGGTCAAACGTTTGACTGACTGTTTCCAGATGTTGTTCAACCACTCGACCCATCGATTCCAGGAGAAGTGTGATGAACCATAAAAACTTGGGGTTCCAACATACCATTCATGGAAAGAATTAGAAGGCCCTGTATACTGTGATGTGTGACTTGATCTTGAGTTCTAATCATAAAGATATGGTTGGCATTGAGATATTCCCTAGATAAACCCCTTAGCTAGAATGTAGAATATCCCCCGGCTTTGAGGAGGGATTTGAACCGAGACCAAGGTCGTGATTAGGATTGGGTTTTCCAAAGAGTTATCTCTATGCTCCCAGGGTCTGTGGGTTTGTCCCTAACTAGTCCAAGTAGATGAGGGTGCAAGGGTAGCAAGAAGGACTGAATATGTTTATCCAAAAACTATTTTATGCATCATGGTTGGGAAATTTTAAGTGAGAAAAGGGGGTGTCATTGACATTGGAGGAGTTCGGAAACAAAGTTCTAATAGTCGTGGTTTGTGCCCTGAAGTTGATGTTAAAAAGGGGATAGGGGTGAAAAGGGACAAAGATATTTTTTTTCTCTATCGTTTATAGTATACCCCCCTTTTTTCTTTGTCTTATCCTTTCAATGGGAAATGCTTAAAATGGTGAATGAGAGATTACTTGTCAGATAGCAAGTGGTCGTTCAGAGGTGCGGACGGTAAAACTGATGATGTGGTGTGTGGGCGGTCTCTCGTGACAACAAAGAATTATTTGAGTGGTGTGTTGCTCAAAAGAAATAATATTTTCATGATACATCGTGCTCGAGAAAAATTATTAGGGCGACATGTTGCTAGAAAGAACGATTTTGGCAACGATACATCATGCTCAAGAAATATTTTTAGGAGCGACTTGTCGCTTGAAAGAAAATTTTTTGGAGCGATGTGTCACTGGAGTAAAAAATTCAAGGATGTGAGAAGGCGAAAGTTGGAAGAATTTTTTGATTTCCTTTGTTACAGTTGGGGAATTTTTGAGAAGTGCAACTTTGTGACCTCCATATCAATAAGAATTTTTTTTATCAGTGAAACAGGGTGTATCTCTAGGAAAAAATATCTCAACGAAACAAATTTTGTCGTGGAAGATAATTTTCTTGGGTGAACCACATTTTGAAGCAAACTTCTAAATTGGTAAAGCAAGGTTTCCACTAGTGATTTCAAAGAACTTTGGAGATAGAAGGAGTTGACTAGATTAGAACAAAGGAAGGCATGCAAGCTTTAAGATAATCCAAGATTGAAATAAAAACATAATGTACAGGTAAAAGGTTAGAACAATAGAAGGAGTGGGCCCCATACTATTTTATGCTTTAGAGAAATGAATTTTGAAATAGTCAGGGTTAGTTGTCGTTGCCATCACACACTACAAGGAGAACTCCTTCTTGCGGAGGTTTTTATGGAAACTCCCCAAAAAATTCTTTCCTTAGTTGTTTATAGTGAAGGTTGTTAGCGGAGGCGGGCAACCAAAGGTTTTTGCTGAGGTTTTTATTTTGGTTTTTCTTTATGGCACATATGCATCGGTGTTCCTATAAAAACTATTGCATCGGTGCTTAAATGTTCAAACACCATGTCACTGTTCATAGAGAAGGCGGGTCATGGGAGGTCTTTGCGGAGGTATTTTTTAATTGATGTGCCTTTAAGGAATAGACACATTGGAACGTTCATGAACAATAACGCCCCAGTGCATCCATGTTCCAGTATCACTGCCATACTTTATAATAAAATTACATGCACCGAACAAATCACATCGATGCCATTGAACAACACACACCAAATTGCCTAGCTATCTAAAGGTGCACCAAGGTAGGGTAAATTAAAAAACATTACCAAATCGATTTTCAATGTTACAGTGCATCTCATGCTTTCAAACTCTCAAGCAAGCATCGGTGCTCACCTTTTTTCCTAAGATTCCATGTTTCCAATGCTCTACACCGACTTGGATAGCTCCATTGTTAGATTCCACACATTTCCAAATTTTGGAAATTACCACAAATTTCAATTTCCTCTCAATGGTGCAACCATGCCTCCTCAGGACAGAACAAAGCAGGTCAATTATTTATCACCATCCTATTTTCATTTTCATCCAATCAAAATTACAATTTAGCTTGAAATTTGACATTTTTTTCAAAAAAAATATCAATTTTGCATGGTGATTTTGAACGGTTCAGCTCGCCCGAAAACAGTGTGTACTCTGTTAATTACTCAGTGAGCACCATAGTATGTTCATCTATATATGTCTGTATTGATGTCATTCAAGCTAGCGCACCATGATAAATTACCAAAAAATAAAGTGGTGCATCCTTCGGAATGCCCCAACACCAGTGCAAAATGGGCTTATACATGCACCGATGCATTACATGTCATTAACTGCACCGCTACCTCAAATATATATAAAATTTAACCTAGTGGTGCACCAAGTTTAATCAATCACCTCGGGGCCTACCTAAAACATAACACCCCAGACAATCAATGTTTAAACACACCACCATACTTTATAATAAAATTATATGTACCAAATAAATCGCACGGATGTCATTGCATATAACGTTCTGGTGCGCCTAAATGTCCAAAAGTGCACCGAAGTAGGGTAAATTAAAAAAAATACCAGACTGATTTTCATTCTTACAATGCATCTCGTGCTTCCAAACTCTCAAACAAGCATCGGTGCCAACCTTTCTTCCTAAGACGCCATGTTTTTGGTGCTCTACAATGACTTGAATAGCTCCATCGAAGGATTCCACACATTTCCAAATTTTGGAAATTACCACAAATTTTCATTTCATCTCAACAGTGCCACCATGCCTCCTCAGGACAGAAGAGAGCAGGTAAATTATTTATTACCTTCCTATTTGCATTTTCATCCATTCAAAATTACAATTTAGATTGAAATTTGTGATTTTTTTCAATTTTGCGCGAGATGCCTGAATGGTTCGACTCACCCTGAAGTGGTGCATACTATGTTAAGTAAACAATGATCACTACCTCTGGTGCACCACATAGATGTATGCGCTAGTGTTGTTCACTCAATTTCACTGCAATGAATTATTAGAAACAAAGTGGTACGTCCTTCAGAACGCCCTGAAACTGGGGCATAATGGGATTCTACCCACACCAGCACATTTCACTTCATTAACCACACCACTAGCTCTACTATATATAAAATTTAACCTAGCGATGCACCAATTCTAACCAATAGCATCAAGGCGTACCTGAAAAGTAACACCCTTACATGTCAATGTTCAAACGCATCGCCATACTTTATAAAAAACATACATGCACCGAATAAATTGCTCTGATGCCATTTAACATTATGCATTGCTCTACTTCACTCAACTAATGGCACCACTAACATAATAATTTATAAAATCTAACGTAGCAGTGCAACCATTGTAATCCAACGCACCAGTATTGTATACAGAAATGCACTGGGACATATATTTCATGATTTTCATAGCGGGGCGTATCATTGGACGCTTCGTTCTCAGTGCTCTATCATTTACAACGCAATGCATCCTTAGGAACTCCACGAAACCTATGCACAATGGGCTTCTACCCGCACTGGCACATTTCACTTCATTAACTGCACCGTTGGATCAATGTTGTATGAAAATTTAACCTAGTAGTGCACCAATTTTAACCAACCGCATTGGTGTGTACCCGAAACATAACACCCCGACACATCAATGTTCAAATGCACCGCTACACTTTATAAAAAAATAAGCACACTGAATAAATCGCACCGGTGGCATTTAACATTACCCATCAGTACACTTCACTTAACTAACAACACTACTGACATAATGATTTATAAAATTTAATGTAGTGGTGCAACCATTGTAATACAATGCACTGGTACTGTATATAGAAAGGCACCATGACATATATTGCCTGAATTTTCATAGTGGGGTGTCTGATTGAATGCCTCGTTCCTGGTGCTCTATCCTTTACAACACACTGAGGTACAAAACATCGGTGCTCCACTATCACGGTGGTGATGGTGTGTTAATAATAACCCATTGCACCGCTTCAACTATGATAATGAGGTTTAGATTAGCGGTGCCCATCATTCCACCAAACGCACTGGTGTCGTACATACAATGTCACCAGTACACAACATGTTGGTGCTATGGTAGACATGGTGCACTGGTGCATTTGGTTTAACAAAGGGCACCATGGATTTGTGTAGTATAAAGTTTAGCATTGTAGTGCGGCTTTGTTAACGAGATGAGTCGGTGATGCTAAAAGAACTGCGTCGGTGTAGATAGTCCTATGGGATGCACCGCTTAGCAGTGTTGTTGTTTTGAGATAGCACATTGAAGGTGAGGTATATGAGTTGTTGGAGGCACTTTGGTTTATTTTAAAGATTTTTTTGCAAAAAAAAAGAATTAATTTTGTATTTTTTTAAACACACATCATTTATATACGTATTTGTTTTAAATTTTCAATTTTTTTTATCTTTATATATGTGCCTAACAATATGTGTATGTGAATCAAAGATGACAACGATGAGAGAAGGAGGATGCGGGGCGATGGTAGGTCAAGACATATGCTTTTTTGCGTGAGTGGGAGGACATGGAGAGGGATAGAGAAGCTTACCCTTGCCCTATTTCACAACATATTCATGACCTTTTAATGGATATTGACCTCCTAAATTTTTATCAGGAGGGTAAATCCCTTAGGGGAAACTCTACATTGTTACAGCAGTTGATTCTTCATTGGGATCATGCGCAACAGGGGTTCGGGATCGGTTCAGATATATAGTATCATACCACAGAGGAGGATGTTTATTTTATCACTAGATTGTCTAGGGGGGGGTGGGTCTATTTTCCCCATTTTCTTACGCTACCACCTGGTGTTGCGGGAGAGACCCAGCTGGCATATGTGTAGAGATATGTCAGGATGGATATTACTTCGGCTTCGGAGTTCCAAGTTAAAGGTGGTTAGCGATGGGTAGGTGCATTTGAGAGAGATAATGTTAGGTGCATGTGTTATATTCTCTCGTCACTGTCATTATATAGCTTTGATGGGATGCACATTAGTTTCCCTATGTTGTGTTATGTAGATAGTTTATTGCGGCCCTGATTGATTGGGTGGGCGGATGTTTTTTTGAGACAGTTTTGTCGTGCATTAGATCATTATCGCTTTGTTTTTCCTGGGATGAGATTCTTCCCATTCATGTATGAGTTGTATACACTATTTTCTTAGAGTGTTCATGCCACTTGGCCAATGGCACCTCTCTTTTCTACTAGGCCTATGTTTGATGTGTGTATGCATGTGTGGGGGCAGTTCATGTCTAAGAGGGGCCAACCTGAGTATCTCATTACTTCGGTGAGAAGGGTGGTAATTGATTTATTGTCTAGCAAGGATGATGATGTCCTAGATATTGTAGAGTACCTGTATGCGAGGATAGATTCAAGAGAATGTCCAAACATCCAATTTACAACAGATGAGAGAGGTAATATTATCGTTATGTTTTGATCAATTTGTTTGTGTATTTTTATGTCTTATTTAATGCACATGTAATTTATTGTAACATTTTGTTTCAATTATATTATAATTAGTATCTATTGTTTTGTATATATTGTCACATGTGTTGGGGATGCACCTCCCCAACATGAGGATGAGGTGATGGAGGAGGTAGAGGAGCAACCTCCAGTAGTACAAAGACCTCACATGCGACGCAAGTCAGATACGAGAGTCTGACTGGAGGTGGAAAATGAGTTGTGTTGTGTCATGACTAGTCACGCAGTGGTAAATGTACCCCCTAGAGACATATTACGGGTAGAGGCACTCTTTACTACATGGAGGTGTTTGTCTCATGACATGACGATGTTGATGTGTCATATCGTTGGTGCGGTCAACCTCATCAATACGTTAAGGGTTGGTGCTCATGATCATATAACATCTAGCTCAACAACAGAGCCATCCACATCTTCTACTCCACCACGTGGTCCACCTCCTCCACATGAGTCGATTGCAACATCTATCGATTGTCCATCCACGTCTGATCCTCCTCCTCCTCCTCCTCCTCATGTTTCCCCTCCATGTGTGTCTGAACTTGTACCCACATTCTATCCTCCTCCCCCTCTTCCTCCTCTTCCTCCACATGTGTCACAAGCTTATGATGCTTTGGACATTATGATCACATTGGGTATTATTGATGCACATATTTATGATATTGATATAGTGAACTTATATCGACATTTGTTTATGAGATAGTTGTTCTTGATAGAGGCTCTACCTCTAGTAGTAGAGACATTGATGCACCTCTCTCTAGTGGTGGACCTAGCTCGTAGTGGTATTGATTAACATTTATATTGATTGTTTTATATTTGACTGAAGATCTATATATGGCATATTTATTACAGATATTTTTGAGATGTATGTTTGACATGTATATTCATATGTATATCACTCATGTATATTATGTTTTTCATATAACGTTGTGGTTGTTGTGGTTGTTGTTGTTGTTTTATTTATAAAATGGAATATGAGTATGCTAATGGTGAACATTGTTAATGATTTCTTTGTTTTTAAGTGAAAATTATTATGTATCACTCATTTAAATTTATAGTTGTCTTATAATGTTTAACTTTACTTTTATGAAAGCATTTAATTTGGATTGTGATTGCAAAAAGTTATAATCATTAATGCCATACAATGTTTAATTGTTGTTGAAGGTGAACTGTTTGTTGTCCAACAACATACAATATGTTGATTAAACGTGTTTAGAGACAAAAATACTTAAACATGATGAGTGAAATGGTTGTGATTTGAATATTTATATCTTTTTCATGTATTATAATAATAACATTATAACATAATTATTCACTAATAATAATGTTGATGATGTAATAATAATGTTATTTTTTTAGTTTTTATTATTCAAAGATTACACGACAAGGTTATAATATAATTCTTTACTAAAATAACAATGATTTATGTTATTAATATTTAATTTTTTCAAAGATTTTATTAATTTATATTATCCAACTGTTATAACATATGAAATTTATTCAATTAAATTTAAAATAATAAATTTAGAGAATAATAAAACATTTAATTTGATCTATACAATTTCGATGAAATGGTTTCACAATGTTTTACTCTAATACAAACTTTAAGAATCTTTTGTTAAAAAATAATATCACCCAACATTTTATAATTACTATTTTAAGAATTAGTAAAATTGAGAAATGATTCTATACTTTTAGCTAAGTATGAATCATTAAAATTTTCCTTAATTCTGACTAGGTTCTAGAAAAAGACTCTTTTAGAATTTCCATGTCCTTCCTATATTGACACTTATTTCAAGGAGAATGCGAAAAGAATTATTAGTATAGATTTATATGATTATAAAACTAAAGGATTAAGTGGAATAGGTCAAGGTCATGATAGTTGTTAGGAAATGAGACACACTTCCACGCTAAACCTAGCAGAAGAGAGGAAGAAAGATTTAATCAAGAAAATAAATGACACAACGAGCACATAGTACACAGAGATTTTACCTTGGAAACCCAAACCAAGAAAACCAACATCCCTTGAGCGTTTTGCTCCTTGTTTTCTTATTCATATAGAATAAATGGTTACATGTCTAACCTTGGCCCACACCTAAGACACAATCGACATCATACCCTCTTGCTTACTCAAGAACAACATTGTAGCCAATTCGGCTTACATCTGCATGACCAACAACCTCTAAATTACAAACTCTTGGTGATTAACCATTCACCATCTAAAGATTCAAGATTCATTTATTATTGGCCTTTATGGCCTTAAAACATGCCTTCCCTATAGGTTTTACAACAGGAAAAAACCTAAATAAATGGCGCCCAAAAATGGCTACAGATCCATGTAGATCATTGGTTACAAATCCCACGAATCTCGAGATTCGGTTACAGTTGAATACCAAGTCGAATTACCCATCGACTACCATTCAGAATTCATTCGATCTTCAGTCAGTTGCCACATACTCGCATGTCGACCTCTTGTTGGTTGACCTCTTCGACTTGTTGTCGATTCCTTTACCATGTTGAACCACCTCGACCTTCGACTTCGACTGTCAATCAATCCACCTCGACTTTCACTGCAAATAATATAACAACCAAACATTCTTCCACTTTTTTTGTTGTATTCTTTGTTGAAACTAGGAGACCTTTGAACTTTTGTTCACAGACCCAGCGCAGCAATGCCCATCGCCTCTCTACACCAAGAGAACTTCACAACACTCATAGACTTGTTCAACGAGTCTGTTATATTTTCCAATGTGTCCACTTTCTCTAGCAGCACCTTGTTTCTTTCCACCATGTCTCTCACAAAATGGTATTGTACATCAATGTGATTAGTCTTTGAATGATAAGTTGGGTTCTTTGCCAAAAATATTTTGCTTTGACTGTAGCAACTTATCTTCATATCTCTCTGCTCAAACCCGATTCCTAAACACAACCTTTATAGCCATACTTCTTCTTTACTTCCATGAGTGGTTGCCATGTATTCTACTTCTATTGTTGACAAGGCTACGACCGCATGTCTCTTACTCATCCAGTTGATTTCTCTATCGAACATCTTGAAGACATATCCATTGGTCAACCTTCGTCGATCCAGATCTCCAACCCAATCAGCGTTGACAAAGCCATGTACAATTAATTCACTGCCACCTCCAGGTTTTCCCTAGTAGCATATAGCATAGTCTTTTGTGCCACACAAACACTTGAATACTCTCTTAACAGTTGTCCAGTGCTCCTTCCCAGGTGTTGACATGTATCTTCTTAACACTCCCATTGCATGGGAAATGTCTGATTGAGTGCAGACCATCACATACATTATACTACCAACATCACTTGCATAGGAAACATATGCCATGTCCTTTATTTCTTCCTGTGTCTTTGGACACTATACAGAATTTATCCTTGCTCCCACAGGAATTGGCACCTTCACTAGTTTGCAATACTGTGTGTTGAAATGTTTCAAAATTGTTTCAATATACTTCATCTGGTTCAACCAAAGCTTTCTAGTTTCTCGATCTCTCTTAATCCCCATTCCCAGAATGACGTTAGTTCCATCGATATCCTTCATGTCAAATTTGGAGGATAGTTGCTTCTTCACCTCCTTTATTGCATCTGTGTTGTTTCCAATCAACAACATGTCATCGACATACAAAGCTACATATATGAAACGCCCACCTTCTTCTTTGGAATATATGCAGTGATCAACTTTTCTTCTCACAAATCCCAAACTAAGGATGTATGTGTCGAAATTTTGGTACCACATCCTTGGTGATTGCTTTAGACCATAAAGCGATCTTTTTAGTTTGCACACCAAATATTTATTACCCTTTACGATAAATCCTTCAGGTTGTTTCATGTAAATTTATTCTTCTAGTACCCCATGTAGGAATGTTGTCTTCACATCCATCTAATTTATTTCCAGACAAAATGTTGCAACCAGAGATATTAGTACTCTAATGTAAGTTAATTATGCATCAGGGGAAAAAATATCATCGAAGTCTACTCCTTCGACTTGGTAATATCCTTTCGCTACCAATCGAGCTTTGAATTTCTTGAATTGACCTACTGCATTCATATTCTTATTGAATACCCATTTGCTACCGATAGGCTTTCTTCCACTAGGAATATTGATTAAGTCCCATGTCTCATTCTTGTGCAAGGATTCCATCTCTTCAACCATGGAATCCTTCCAGAATTTTCCCCACATTGAGTCAAATGCCTCCTCGACCGACTTGGGCTCATCGTCGGTGGGTGTTAACATGAATGCAAAACAGAAGTTGGGCAGATTATACCTTTCAACTAGCTTTCTTACTCTTTCTGACCTCCTTACAACCAGAGTCGATTGTTCCACCTCTGCCTCTGATTTAGTCGACTCATATAAATCATCTTCTTCATTTTTCAATTCAAACAACATCGTTTTAGGATTATTCTCGGTCTGAACAATTTCCTTAGGCTCAGACTTACTTCCGACTTCTCTGAAGACCACATCTCGACTATACATTGTTTTCCTTGATGCAAGATCCCAAAGCTTATATGCTTTCATTCCTTCTTTGTATCCAATGAAAATACATTTGACTGCCTTCTTGTCCAGCTTGCTCCTCTTTTCCTTGGGAACATGCACAAATGCATCATAGCAAAATACTTTGAGATGTAAAACCGAAGGATCCTTACCCGACCATACCTCATGTGGAGTCATGTTGACTAGTGTCGATGAAGGATACATATTCAATAGATATTTTGCAGTGTCGACTACCTCCGCCCAGACTTCTTGTGTGAGCCCAGCACCACTGAGCATGCTCATTGTCTTGTCCATCAACGTTATGTCCATTCTCTCGACAACTCCATTTTTTTGTGGGTATATTATGTGCTAGTTTGACGTGCTATGCCACACTACTTACAGAACTAATCAAATTCTTTTCCACATAATTCACCACCATTGTTAGTTCTCAACACCTTTATCTTCTTATTTGTCTGGTTTTCTACAAGAGATTTAAACTCTTTGAATTTCTCGAAAACCTTTGATTTATTCCTCGGGAAATATATCCATGTCTTCCTGGAAAAATCTATGAAGGAGACATAATACAAGGATGCACCAAGTGAAGGCACTGTAACAGGTCCAAAGACATCACTATGAACCAACTCTAGAATCTCATTTTCCCTTGTCTCTCCAGATGGGAAACTCACCCAACTTTGTTTTCTATACATACAATGTTCACAAAAGTTGACTTCTAAATTACATTCAAGAAAGTATTCGACCATACCTTTGTTATGCATAGCTCGAAGTTCTTTTTCTCCAATGTGTCCCATCCTCTTGTTCCATAGCATGGTTGATTTTAATTTATGATGACTTGTCGAGTCAATTTGAATCGGCTCAGCCTGAGTCGAGTCGATTCAAAGATGAGTCGACTTCAAGAACAACAGTGTTGCTGCATCCAGTCAATTCAACACCCCCTAGCAACTTGTATAGGGTTCCAATCTGAACTCCTTTCATTAAGACCATCACACCTTCGACCATATTACATGAATCCTTCTGAAATAGAGTATGCACGCCAACATCACTCATCTTACAGATAGATATCAGATTTATTTCCAAACCCAGAATGTGTAGAACATCTGGAAGGTTTCTACTCCTCCCATCCTGCAATATCAATCGAACTTGTCCCCATCCAACAATTCTAGTTGTCGAGTCATCCCTTAAGAACACTTCTCCTCCTTCATATCGTTCATATTCACATAACCATTCTCTATGTGGTGTCATATGATAGGATGTTCCTGAGTCGATCAACCAAACATTTTGATCCGACTATGTACTAGTCGACGCCAAGTACACATTGCCTCCCTTGTCTGGAGTCATCTTTCTCTCAATTGACTACTTCTCGTCGGATCATGTACTAACTTCCATCACCTTCGACTTGCAGTCCCTTTTTTAATGCCCAGATTTATTGTATTTCCAACATCTTCTTGTCGACTCAACCGGGGATTTAGATCTACCATTTGACTTAGAATTTCTACCGGAGAATTTGGCTTTATCTCTTTCAATCGATCAACCTCTCACTACTAAAGCATCTTTGGTCGATCCTTCCATGTTCTTTCTTCTCATTTCTTTTGACAATAGAGATGCAACCACATCTTCTAGCACTAGTTTGGTTGTATTACTCCCTATATCCATGACTAAGCTATCCCAAGAGTTTGGAAAAGAACATAATAGGCTAATACATTTCTCCTCCTCGGTGATTTTAATATCCACAGATGATAATTGGCTTATAATGGTATTAAACACATTCAAATGCTCAGTCACCAAACGACCTTCACTCATTCTTAGAAGATACAATTTATTTCTAAGAAACAACTTGTTTACCAAGGATTTTGACTGGTACAAGCTTCCCAACTTGTCCCATAATTTCTTGGCCAAATCTTCACCTGAGACATTCAGTAGCACCGAATCTGCAAGACAAATTCAAATCGTACTCCTTTCTCTTCTCTCAAGTTTCTCCCATTCTTTTGTTGAAATACCTGCCAACATGGTATCTGGACAGACTATTTTCCATTGTTCTCAATCTACAAGAAGAGCTTCAATTTTAAGCTTTAAAAGCTCAAAATTCTGGCCATTGAATTTTTCTATCTGTATTCTCAAGCCACTCACCATTCTTTAACACGATCTTTAGCACAATCCTTTAAGATTTATAACTTATGACTCTTACTGTACATAGGGTTTAGCCTAGATCCAAGGTTGTTAAGCCAAGATCTGATACCACATGTTAGGAAATGAGACACACTTCCACGGTAAACCTAGCAGAAGAGAGGAAGAAATATTTAATCAAAAAAGTAAATGACAAAGCAAGCACATAATACACAAAGATTTTACCTTAGAAACCCAAACCAGGAAAACAATCATTCCTTGAGCATTCTGCTCCTTGTTGTCTTATTCATTTAGAATAATAGGTTATATGTCTAACCTTGGTCCACACCTAAGACATAATCGACAACATACCCTCTTTCTTACACAAGAACAACCCTGTAGCCAATTCGACTTACATCTCCATGACCAACAACCTCTAAATTACAGACACTTGACGATTAGCCATTCGTCATCTAAAGATTCAAGATTCATTTATTATTGGTCTTTACGGCCTTACAACATGCCTTATTTATAGGCTTTACAGTAGGAAAAACCCTAAATAAATGACACCCAAAAACGGTTAAAAATCAATGAAAATCATTGGCTACAAATCCTGTGAATCTCGAGATTCTGATACAGTCGACTGCCAAGTCGAATTACCCGTCGACTACCAGTCAGCCTTCATTCGGTATTCAGTAGGTCACCACACACCCTCCTATCAACCTCTTGTTGAATGACCTCTTCAACTTGTTGTCGATGTCTTTACCATGTTGAACCACCTCGACCTTCGACTTTGACTTTACCCGGTCGACTAACCTCAACCTTCGACTTCGATTGTTAATTGATCCACCTTGACTTTCACTACAAAGAATATAACAACCCAAAAATAGTTGTACTAGTTAAGGTGGGGAATGCCATCAAACTTGTTAATGCCGATTACACCACAAGTACTGTAGATATTGCATGAAGTTATATTGTTGGAATTGTCCTTAGAAGCTCCATCAAAGTAAGTATATATTTATTTGAATTTTGATTTTCTCAAACAATAAAAATTTTGAGGTTTGAATGTTTTTTAATATATTCATCTTTCATCGAATAAAACATAATTTAAAATAAATATTTACTATTGTATGCCACCAACTTTGTGATATCTCAATTAATGCTTAGTAATTCAAAGGTTAACATAAACATATTTTAATACAATACAACATAAATTTGCTATAATAAATAATAAATATGACAATGAAAATATATCAAAACTAAAAATTATGCTTGTACGTCTATTTAATGTATTTTCAATATGGTTGTTGTAAATGGTTGCTAACTTTTAATATCCAACATAATTATAAAATGAAGGGAAAAAAAAAACATAATTGTCCATTATAGATACCCATAATAAAATGACACATCCACAATATAAATGTCCAAACAAAGCATTTACATGAAATCATTCTTCGTTGTCTTCACCCTGATTATCTTCATCACTTGGAATTGTAACATTGTTGTTCTCAAAAAGTTGTTTATATCTAGGATCATGTCTCATTACAAACCACCAATCCCCATCCAACACATCTCGGTAAAAAAACACTTGGTTGCAATGTTTTGGGAAAACATAAGACTCCTTACTTTCAACCCACATTTTTTTAGAGTTAATACATATTATCCCACTATCACAATCTTCCTTTACATTTCTTTGGTCGAAGGTATCCCACCACTTGCAACGAAAAATAACTCAATGAAATGATGAGAAATTCACTTGCATGATCTCTTGTATCTTTCCAATGTAAGCTAAATTCCCCTCTATCAGGTTTTCTTCACGATGGATAGCACAACTAGATTGGTCCAACATGACCTCCACTCCACAATCTTGTGTGATGTGGTGCTCATCGACATACTCAGTGCGAAAATGATGTCCATATTCCCACATAGATGGGAATAAATGCACATGTAAAAATGTGAACAAAGGGCAATGTCATATGTCTAATAACTGAAGCATTAATAAAAACATAATACATGTTACAATTCAAATGTGAAATATTATAAATAGAATGTGGTACTTAAAGAGGTTATTACAAACTTGTTGCATCCAATCCCTATGTTTAGTGCATCCAGATCTTCTCCATGTGGGTTATGATTGAACACCACATATTTCTCTTGTATATGGGTAGCCACCCAACTATTGGGACATATTTTGGGCATATTTTCTTTTAAATGACCAAGATAAAACATGCTTCTACCATTCAACCATCTAATTTTTTTCTTGTCACTATCCCATTTCCTTATTTTCTCTTCATACAACGTGACCGATGGTTGCATTGCCTTCGCTTGTAAAGAATGAATTTATTGATGGCATCCATTTCAAAATTTGTTGATGTATGCAAAAATTCAAAACGAAGAGCATGAGATCAAATATATAATATCAACTTAAAGAACGAATTTATTGATGGCATCAAAATTTATAAATTCATTGATGTATAAAAGAATTCAAAACAAATAGCATGGGATGAAAAATATATTACCAGCTTCAATGTAAATACTTTCTCTATGCTAAATTAACAAAATATAACTGACTTACTCTTTATCAAGCGCCTTTTTCTGTTTGTTTGGAGTAGCTTACCTTCCCTTTTGTCCTCATTTTGATGGTCATCCCAAACGATTTCCCCTTCTTTGACGTTGATTTGCTTGATGTACTCACTGGCATAATTGAATGACTCGTATACTATGTACCCCTTTGTGATAGATCCCTCTTGTTTTTCCTTTTGTCAAACAAACCCCTTCAATTTTTTCATGTACCTCTCTAAGAAGAACATCCAACAACATGAGAGCACCCCAACTAATTCAACCTCATCACGTAGGTGAATTAGAAGATGGACTTGCAAGTCCAAAAAAATCGTGTGTAGTTCCTTCTCAAACATACAAACAGTCTCAGTTATCTCTTGGTGCCACCATGGAATGCTAGCCATATGAATATCCGTTGATGTGATCCAACGTACAAATGCAGATAATTTTGATAAGGCACGTTGTAGGTCCTGGGGGAAGTCGTGGTTCACACAACCATGCACAAACAAAGGATAATGATACTACAAAATAGACACACGCATCATTAATTTCCATAAAACTATGAGTGCATACCATATTTTTATTGATGTCAATATAGAACTAGAATAATCATATATTCAACATAAATACCCTTAGAAGGTTCAAATGGTCATGTGATTTTAACCCCGACAAATTCCCATCTATAGTGAAGCAACGTCATAGAGTAGACCCATATAAATAAGGTTCCTTCACTCCCAATATAATATCCTTCACCATAGAAATATCATCTTACTTCAAAATCCATGGGACATCACCTTCTTTAAAAGACCAAGAGGGACTAGCCTCTCCTCTAGTTTTGTTTCTTGCCTAATGTCTCTTTTTAGTATTCGAAGAAATAAGATCTCTCCTGAAATCCATTGTGTTGTTTTTATTCCATGATATGTGCCTCCATAAAGAAGATGAAACATTTTTTAATATATGCATGGGATCTAGCAAGTGGACAATCTTGAGATGCTCCAAATATGGAATCTCATAAAATACATATTTCATTTTCATCCCAGTGATCATTTTCTCAACATAGGTGTCAAACAATTCAAGATCATCGAACATAGGTTCCCCATTTGAATAAAATAATTCCTCCATTTCCTTCTCCTTCTCTATGTCATATGCCCTATTCTAATCTATTGATGTCATTATTTTAGGTCTTCAAGTTCTCTCTAGTTTCCATTGAAAGCAAGTGCAACTCTTCTATAAGTGTGTTGTCTTCTAGGAGGAATACTCTCGAACGGTCGCAGACCAAATTTCATGGGTCAGTGGACCACCTGTATTTTATAAAAGGTCCACAACATCTACATCCATGATACAATTTTGTTATAAGACCTGCAATGTTAACATATACATAACATGTTAGTGTCAAAAATATAGTTGCCCCAAATGAAGTATTCCAAATAAAATTATAGATATAAACAAATCGATGAACATGCTTATCAGATCAAACTCCTAGTCTTGGGTAATCATGCGTGGTGTATGCACATATGCCATACAACATAAAAGACCTCTCCATTGGGATGGGTCTTGATACATCATGTACATGTATCCCTTCCTATAATTGCTTAAATTCATCGATTAATGGTTGGAGGTAGATATCCATTCTATTCACTTATCTTCTACCGGGGACCATAAGAGCCAACATAAGATGTTCATTCTTCATGGAAAACCATGGGGGGATATTGTTATTGATCACTACTACTGGCCAAATAGAATAGCTAGTGTTTTGGAGGGAATGTGGGTTAATTCCATCCATATCTATGCTCAATCAAAGGCTCCATACTTCATCCTTGAATTAATCAGTCCATGTATCATTTATATGCTTCATGGCTATTGAATCTGTTGGGATTCACATAACTCCTAGCTCACTTCTATGTGAAGAATGGCACCCCTACAACATGGCTAATTATTTGCAACGAAAGAGCCTTTGAATCCTTAGAAATATAGGCATGTGCCTCAATATCTTATGAGGAGGACCATGTGCCTTACCCTTGTTTTTTTTATTTATGGTACTTGTCATGCCCACATTCTAGACATATGTCTTTGTCTGCATATTCATTTCTGTATAGAATACAGTAATTCGAACATGCATGGTATGATATGTACTCAACACACAACATTTTCAGCATTTTCTTTGCCTATGAACAACTATTGGGCAAGCGATTATCACTTGGAAGTACCTTATCTTTGAATAACCTCCAATTAATGGGAAATAGAAATTTACATTGCCATTAAGCATGAATAAAATCAACCATTTTTTTTCCTTCATTGTGTGACAAGATTCCTTAAAAATTTAGGGGAATTAATGGTTAATTAACTCAAAAGTGTCGTGAAACACACGTCTGACATACCATACATTGTTTTCATGATGTACAATAACATTGTTGCCAAGAGCAAGGTAGACCTTGCAGACTCTTCTATTGGACCAAATAGAGGGTTGGTGGAAGCATATTTCAAGTTTTTGTACAAGGTATCTACGACATCAATGTCATCCCCTAATTCATTTTGTTGGAATGCATCTAACAACATTCCCTCCATGGCCTAGGTATCCAACAAGAAACCATTCATACCAACCTCTATATCATTGCCTTATCCCCAACATGTGAAGAACTAATGTTATTGTCAAGGTTTTGAATTGGTGACCCGGAACATAGTGGGAATTGAATAGGTGGTTGTCTCAACCATTCTCAGTATGCTTCCTCTATGAGCTCTTTTCATTTAGCAACAAGCTCTCAACTTGACATCATAGTGGGTTGCAACAGTAATGGTAGATATGTCGCTCATCATCAAAATCTTGATTGTAAAAATATCGGACATTACATTGATAATATTAGTAACACAGTGCTTTTAATATGTTCAAACATTATACCAAACACTTATTAGAAGAATGGACATTTTCTTCCAAATAATAAACATGAAACCAACCACTTTATAAAACAAATGTCGAATTAAGAAATACGTTTACATTAGTCCCATTGAAAATACAAAAACACAATTACTCAAACATCTTTTTCTTACGCCCTACAGGGATGTCTACATAAAAGAGATCAAATTCACGGTGTAACACTGTTGACCCAGGATGGTTGTTGGAAGATCGCATGTTAGGATCAGTAGGGTAAATAAGTTTTATATTTTCATCAAACATTTGCTTCCGATATCTTTCTCCTAATGAGAGCTTGCAAAATTTTGGAGACCACGGGAATATCTTAAGCGTCTGAACTCGATCTTGAATCTTGATCCTAGAAAATTCAATGAACAATTGTTAAACTGCATCTGCATACATAACATAAATTTAATGAGATAAATGAATTATCAATCAAATCTAGACGTATTGCAATCGATGTGAGATAACTTGAAGAAGTTCCAAAGATACAAAATGAGGCGATGCTAGAATCTAAAGAATTGTCCATTTGATATTATAATTCTTTTTTCCCGCATTTTAGCCAAAAACTGTCATCTTGGGTAGCATAGAACAATATAACTTCAAAAATAACTTCGAATAAGTTTTATAATTTGATAACACACTTAAAAAAATCATTTTTTTTCTACAATGTCATTGTTTTTTTCCACCCAACTATACAAGAAATCTTAATATGGCTTTACAAAATATGAAAAAGTTACTCAATCCCTGATAATATCCTCCTCGAACAAAGAAAATGTGAATTTGATGCTCAGCCCCTCTCTCACTCTCTTCCTCCTTCCCTCCCCTTCTCTCCCTATATCCCCCCCTCCTCTATCTCTTGCATCAACCCCTCTCTCACTCTCTTCCTCCTTCCCTCCCCTTCTCTCCCTATATCCTCCCCTCCTCTCTCTCTTGCATCAACCCCTCTCTCCCCCTCACTATGTATTCTCGTCCCTCTCTCACTCATTGTATCCCCTTCCCTCTCTCCCCCCTCCCTCTCCACCACTGGTGCTCTTTATCATTTGAAAACATACCAGTGCATATGTGTAAACAAAATGCATCAATGTGTTTAATTAAAATAAGCACAAAAGATTGACCTTTGTTATTGCCTCTGCAAAGAAAAACCTTTGCAAACTTTAAATACAGATGTTTGCATTTGCATTATGAAAATGTAACTTTCTTATAGTGTGTTGTTACTTCCACACTACCCCAGTGCATTATTAATTACACATCGCACCAGTGCATTTCAAACTATCTATCACACTGACTTAAGTAAGCTAGAAAAATAACGCACACTTACTATCAATACTTTGAAATTTATTACGAAAAATAAAATGGTGTGTTATGCATACTGCACTAGTGCACTACGAACAAAATAATGCACCGAAAAGCATAACTTCTGAAGAAAAAAATAATAGTGCACGCATTTATCATCAATGCGTTGAAATATATAACAAAAAATTGAGCCGGAATTTGAGTTTTTGTGTTTATAAAGGAAAACCCTATCCATTGTTTTATTGTTTGCCAAATTTTAGAGATGATATTTCTACAATAGAGATTTATCAACAAAGATTTCTAAGTGGGTGGATTTTTTTGAAGATCCAAAATTGAGGGGTAGTATTGTAGATCGCATAGAAATCTGTGCAGGAGAAATTTCAGGTATATGATTTCATTCTATTAATCATCTTGATCATTCTCCTATTTGATTCCAACAATTTTCAATGCATTCCCAAACACAAAAAATGGTTTCATAGTTACCTTTAGTATTGGAATCCCTAATTTCCTGACTGTTCTTTTGTTTTCCCCTTCTATATTTCACAAGAAGAATTTGTTTTAAGCGCAATTTATTTATAGGGTTTCGTTATTTATATATGGGTGTTTACTATCTATTTCAATAAAACCATTCATTGTGTTAGATCCTAAACGGTCATGTCATTGTCGGCTTTTTTTTTTTGAAAAATGCCTTCACGGTGACCGGTGCGCTATGTACACAGTAAACGCACCTAAGCGTATTTTTTTGTAAACAACATCACTTTATTTCTATTCGAAATATTATTAAAAATCCTTTTCAAGTTGGTGGTGCGTATTGTACCGAAACACACACTTGGGCGCATTGCTTACAAAACACATCATTGAGTTTAAAATGGAAAAATGATTGTTTTATATGGAAATCACGATTTCTTAAATTTCTTTAGTGCTTGACGATGCGTAATAAATAGTACTTAGGAAGTCATGCTTTTCTTAATTCATAAAGAACTGGCTAAATATAAATTTTTATAAAACTTTTTCAATTTCGCAACATTGTTATATTATATTGGTGCATATATGTATGTATGACGCGTCGATGCGTACAAATTTTGTTAAGGCCAGGGTGTGAATTATCTTAATATATGCACCAGGATCCTTTTTTTTTAAGATAATAATTTTGTATCTTTTTTTTCCAGAGATATTTTGAAAATTCCAAGGGAGAAACAAGGGGAAAACAAAGACATGTCAGTAGGGATGTACAAAAAAGTGTAGAAGAAGATGTTAAAAGAAATGACCATAATTTCATCACTAGAGGAGCCATCCCAATTACAATGTGCATCAGAGGTATGTAATCATTTTTTATTATGTACATTGAATTTAAGTTGCGTGAAATACTAATTTTCAATTGTTTTGTTAATGAAAAGAAAAACAAATAGAATCCATTCATCACATAAGACAGGACAATGAGGAATAAAATGGTTGATGGCAAACTTTGTGAGTATTTACGTTTTCAGCCTTTCTTAAGATTTCATGTTTGTTGTGATCTTTATATTTAAATAATTAATTTACATTTGTCCATGGATGTCTTCTACTAGGTGCTAACATACAAAGAGTCAACCCATGAATTGATAAAAAATAGGTTAAGTATGGGTTGTGAATATATGTTGAAAAATGAAAGTTTAATTGAACAATTTGTAAGTAGCTATGTTGTTTAACTTTCCTTGTTTTATAATTAATGAAAAAACAAGAAAACTTTATATTGATTATATCGACTATGCTTTGTAATGCCGTATTAAACATGCATGAAACAAAGTATGGAGATTTTGAGAGAATTCATGAAGCATGGCTTTGAAAGAATGTGTATTGTTTATGAAAGACTTTGTGCTAAGGTATGTTTTTTTATTTACGCAATCATGTATATTCTACTATATATATAAATGTAGATATACCTAATACAATTTATTTCTATGTTTGTAGATGGAAAATGAAGGGGCAAAACATAAAAAAAACAAGATGATCATTAGGATAACATTATGTTAAAAAAACCAAAGTACAAGATCACCTACAAATGATGAAGAAATGACGCATGCACGCAACTCGAGCAATTTCAATAGTTCAACTAATGAATGACAAACAATATAATTGAATGTTACTGTAAGTTGTATGTTTTGGAACATTTGTCTCTGAAAATCGGTGGTTTTGTTTAATGTACTCGACATGTTGTCCCAACCGCATGAGGACATTTTACCAATAAGTGTGACAATTACAAATTGGTTGCAATTTTATTATTGTACTAGATCTTTACGGTGTCCATTTTTGTATGACAATGGGTCTTTTATTCATATATAATAAAATGAGTTTCTTATTTCATTGCATTGTCGAATGTTGTAAAATGTTGCATTCCTGAATAAATAATATGTGGATGATTTACATTGATACAAATAACAAAGGTTTAATTGGTTGGATAACACATTAATGCAATCATTATATCAAAATGCAATAACATAAATATAAAACAATATTATTATAAAAAAATAGTTGATTTTGAAATAATTAATTGAAAATTTATAAAAAACAATGAATTAAAATATATGCATATCAGTGCATCGTATTCTTTTGAACTCACTAGAGCCATAATATATAAATCGGTGTGTTTTGAGGAGTCATATGCACCGACACATATTAATTATAACAACGCATCGGCACGTACTATTGATAAAACGCATCATTTTGTAAATGATATAACGTACAATAATATTTATCGTTTCAAAATTGTTTGATGCTCATGTTTGAAATATTAATGGGTGCGCTAAAGTTTTATCATACCAATGCGTTATGTTTATTATATGCACCATTAAACTAAATAGTATTTACGCACCAGTGTCTTTACTATATTATACGCCCCGGTACATACTAAAAATAATGTTGTCGACATATCGATACTTACTAATTACATAATCACTGGGGCACATTCTATATTAAATGCATTGGGTCTCTGAATAACATTATCGCACATGGGATAGCTATAACTTAACTCCATCGGGGCGTACTAATCCTAAAGCGCATTGGGGGTACCTATAACTTGATCGCATCGTGGTGGACAAATCCTAAATCACATCGGTGCATCATAAGAGAAGAAAGTGAAACCGGTGCGTAGTAATTATAAGAGCATCGACGCTCTGCATACAACAAAAAAGGTGGAACCGGTGCGCAATAGTTATAAACACACTGGGGTGTTTTTTTATTATATTCAGGTCCAGAGCATCTTTTATTATATTACTGTATTGGTGCGTTTTATTATATTAGCATACCAGTGCGGGTTTTTCAATACCACACCAGAACATTTTGACAATGTAACATCCTTGGTTTTAATCCCCATGAATTATAATGTAATTGTATAAATGTGAATAAGGTCGGTGAGTTGATGAGTTGGGGCGAAGAGCCCATATTGATTTAATGTGGCCAAGGGCCGAATTGAATATTATGTGTGTTTAATAATTAATTAAATAATCATTGGTTGTGATACGAAAGAGAAGAAGAACGATGGGGGGTAAGATTCCACAAAAGAGAGGGGTCCAAGGGGGAATTATTCATGGGTATTAATCCAACCCACATTCTTGAATTCATTATCATTGTGTATAACCTTCTATTTGTTCATTGAGTGTATGAGAAGTCAATAATTTCAACTCATGTAAGAGAGTAGGTGTGAGTGGTCACATCCCATAGTTATTGGAGAGCATGGGTTGAAGTACAATCATCCTTGAGAAGAGTGTGAGTCAAGCAAGAAAAGGAAAAGAGGAAATTCGAGTAGAAAAGGGAGAACAGTTTTACATGAAGTTTTTGGGCAGCAAAAGGAAGAGGAGAGGGTTGGAAAGAGGACCAACCATGGTATACTAAAAGTAGCCATTGTTTGGTTGTGTTTTATGTTGAGAAAGAGGCTTGTGTGCCTGTAAAAATGGGTTTCAAGCCTATAGTGTGTTTTCTTGTTGAGGAAATGACTCAAGAGCCTTGTGAGGGTTGTTGTGAAAACTTCTTGGGTTGTTGAGAGTTCCTGATGTTCTCCAACTGAGATTTCTTTTCCAATCGAGTGTACTAGCGGCCCTGATAAACGAATGGTACAACCCGAGGGACTGTGAACAGTGAAGAGGGTACATTCCTTGGGTAGAGCAAGTTGTGGGAAAGGAGAGAGATGGAGGGTTGAAATTGTTGTAGGAATAGAACCTGAGTTTGGGGTTGTTGTGTGTGTGGAGAGTGGACAACCAGTGAAATGGATCTCCTTGTGGAATCATAGCCTCAACTCAGGGGTGGCATGTTGTTGAGAGAAAATGAAAAACAATGCCTATCGATGGGAGGTTCATCCTTCGTTTGCAGCTAGTTGGTTAATCATTAACATATAAGTGTTTATGTTTTGTTCTTATGTTAATTTTGTTGTATAAATGGTTTTTATAAATGTTGTGTGTCTGTTGTTTGCTTGAATAGTTGCATTCATGTTTAATATATGTTGTTAAATGCATTTAGAACTGTAGTATCAGTCAAACGGTTAAATGTGTGTACGATTTGTAGCTGGTAAGCTACAGGAATTTAATTAAGTAGAAAATCTTAATTTTAATGTGTATTATGGACGTAATGATGCTTAGTTAGAGGTTGGGTACATTACAAGATGGTATCATAGCTTCTAGTTCAAACAATAAACCTATATGGGCCAAGAACCAGTGCAAATTTAGATAAAATTTGTTGTTATAGATTTGTCTATGACGAATTTGTTGTTAAAGTGAAATTCCCCAAACTCATTAATAAATTCAAGCTTAAATGCCTCAAAATGGTTGAAGAGATGAGTTGGGGCGTGAATATGCTAGTTACAGAGATGAATTCGACCTCGAAGGTCGAAAATCTAAGTTTTAATTCTTGTTGTAGCGTTGCGCAGAGTTCAACGAATCAAAAGATTAGATCATGTTTGATTGCAAGATCAATGACTTAGATTCGTTGAGATAAATTTAAAAATTTATAAGGTTTCGACCATTTGAAAGTTTGAGTAGATCAACAGCCAGGATTCAATTTCGGAGGTTTGCGAAGTGGAGCAAATCGACGATCTGTATTCATTTCGGTCGTTGGGAGGTCATAATAGAATCAACGACCAAGATCATTTTCACTAGTAGATTGTTGGATTAGATTTGTCGAGGATTTTGGAAAAATTTCTAAGTGTGGAAATTTGACAAGATAAATTGTCAATGGTTGAGTTGGTTGAAGTGGCGAAGAGTTCATTCAACCAAAATAAATCGTCGATGGTCGAGGTTCGGTCGGATTTGGTGAAGTTGTTTTAGTCGTCGAGAGAAATCATCGATGGGTCGATGGTTGGGTATCGACCAAAATCAACGAATTTTTTTCGAATGTGTAAGAGAAATCGTCAAATATAGATGGATCAATGATCGGGAATTGGACAAATTCGGAGAGGTGTTCGAGTCGTCCAAGAGAATCAGTCGATGGTTGATGGAGAAAAGAGGGTGATGACATGTCATGCCACGCCAACACCCATGTGTCATGCCAGGACATCCAAGTTGACACATTAGGATGGTGTGTCATGCCACATCAATAGTTTCCACATCATCCCAGAAGTGGTCGACGGTCAATGGTCAGGTTGGCCAAATTGGGGAAGTGTTTTCGACAGTCATCGGGGACTGTCGACGGCTGATAGGTTGATGGTCAAGCGTCAATCGAATTGGTGAGGAGTTCCATTTGCTAATGAAAATCATCGATGATCAATGGTCAAGTCGGTTGATTTAACATGGTGTTGTGAATTGATTTTCAAGGGAATGGGTCGACGACCGATGGTCGAGTCGACAATTTGAGTGAAATGTTGTGCCCGTCCAAAGGAAAGTGTCGATCGACGATGGATGATGGATTGCGGATAAATGGCTCATATTCCATGTGATTTGAGATCAGTGGCTCAGATTTAAAATGTTGTTAAAATAGAAAAACAGTCAATTTTATATGAAAAATTTGGAATTTTTCATATTTTTTGAAGGTCATTGACTTCCGGGTCAATTTTGAGGCCCTAAACGATGTTTTTAGCCAATCAAAACCCATGAGAACAAAGTGTACCAAGATTAGAGAACATAGTGTACCAAGCTACACTCTCTCATTGTAGCTCAAGTGAAAGATCTCAAAGAGAGCTATCCAATGAGCTAAATTGTTCGTAAAACATAGCTCGTATGAAAAAGTTACAGCCAAAATGGCAAGGGTAAAATTTTGGCACCATATTACTTACGAAAGGCATAACTCCTTGCTTATAAGTCTATTTGCAGTACATGAATAGTCTATGGAAAGCTCATGATTCATAAAAAGACAACCATGGAGCTAGATTTAGTATATGGGTATGTAAAAATGTGCAGGTAGAGAAAGAAGACACATGTAGCATACAAGGATAAATTGGGTAAAAGTCAACCTAAACTTCTCCAGACCATAACTTTCAACTCGGAGTTTGAAATTGAGCAAACAAATAGTCGATGGAAAGGTCTTGAGAAGTAAAAGAAATTTGTCAACCCAAAAATTTGATTTAGGTGCTAAAATGTTTCCAAAAATTAATAAAGATATTTCTATAGAAGTAAATGAGTGGAGAATTGCAACATGTGGATGTTGTAGCTTTTTGCACATAACTTAGATTGAGGCATGAGTATAGTCATCGTAGAGATGTTTAAGAGAGGAATGCATCTAAGGAATCATATTTTTGAGTTGGTGCATTGTGTCCTTCATAAATTGGGATAAAGAATGACATGTAGTATTAATTGACAAAAAATTTATACTATGCATAAATCTAACAAAAATGGTTGTTTGTGAAAGGTGTAGAATTAGAGGTATAATCAAATAAATTCAAGCCTAGGATTGGATATCATATTAGTGGAAACATGGAAGAGCTTGTAGAAGTTGGTTGAGGCAATAAAGAGCTATGGGACAAGTAATGGAAAGTGGAATTGGATTCCAAGAACCATATAATTAGTCAATGTGAAGACTTTTCCAAATAGTGTCAAAGTTTGGAGAAAAATTCCTATACAATAGAGGTGAGTGCTAAAGGTGATTGTTTTGTAAGGAAGAGTGTATATTCTCAGGATATACCTATGAATAATCCTAGAGGCACACTTGAAGTGTAATATTTTGACAATAAAGAGAGGTTGAGCTTACTAACAAGGCATTGTTAATAAGCAGGATAAGATTCCACAATTGATCATTGTGTGGGTCTGTTATAGATTAATTTCAGGGTCCGTCTAATAGGGAAGCAGGTTAATCTTGTGCAGTTGGATAAAGCATCAAAGAGTTGCAAAGGGAAGCATAGGACTGCAAAGCAGGTGATGCAAGGTTGACAAAGGTCTAAGGAAGAACATGGGAATATTAGTATTCAACTGCTATAGAGTCGAATAGTTTACAACGTAAATTTAATAGAGCTTCTCACAATAAAGCATGAAGCTAATAAGTGAGAAATGTCATTGCATGCATAGGGAGTTAAGAAGAACTTTGTATCCTTGAAGGTATAAATATAGTGAAGGTTAAAAAGCTTGCTACAAAAGAAGGAGAAAGGATTTCATGAGATGAGGTGTGACTCATGGCTAGATCAGTCATCTCTATGTGAAAGCATGGGAATTCAGGAAGAAGCAATTGTTAGATATGATCTAACAAATTTTGTCTAAAAGTACCCAAAGAAAGAAAGTTGCCTCTAATATCAAAGTGTGTAGCAAAATCAGGGTACAAGTGCAAATGGAGGGTGTAGCATTTCCATTTGGAGCAAAGTAGTCTTGAATGGCCAAGCAATGTTTAATAGTGAACCACTCAATGAGGTGAAGAGAGGTATTTAAAAACTGAGCAAAGCCATGGATGGCAAAGAGCATCAAAAAGATGAGATAAGAGAATATTTCATAATATGAAATGTCAATCAATGATAATTGTATTTCAAGATCGATTTGGTCAAGGAAATGGGGAGTGGCTAATTAGATTGCAGTGCTAATGTTCAGCTGGAATAGTGCATGTTACAACACTATGGATATTGAGAATTATAGCCAAAATATGTTGAGACAGGTTTTTTCTTGGCATAGAGAGAGCAATTGTGAGATGGCAGCACCAGTGGATCTAGTGACTAAAAATGCAGAAAGGCCAAGTGGGGGTTGGCTAGCAGGTTCATAATAGGGGCTAGTGGTGCACAATTGAGCAGAGTGGTAGTGCACGGGACAACAAGGTTCTACAAAAATTCAAGGATAGCCATATACAACAAAAAATCTAAATAATTAATCAAATATGAAATAGATATGCATTGGAATGCATGATGCATACAACAAAGACATAATGTATGTGCATAAAATAGGCATGAAAGATCAAATGCTTGGTGCATACTATTGTGCATTTGTGCATGTGGACATGCTTGAACATGCTAGTGGCATTAGTATAGACTAAGAGTAGTTGGATGATATATATATATATATATATATGAAATAATGATGTTATGATATTTGAATAAAACTAATGATGGATTGTATATCCAGAAAACATGATTATAACATGATGATATTGTTTCTTATGGTATCCATTCATATGAAGACAAATGAGGATGGTGGGAATGTTGATCAAGAGGTTGGTAAAGGGAGCGTGTGAGCTTCTACAAAGTAACAGATGATCAAGTAGCATCAAGTAAATTGATGACAACCATGTAGGTATGCATTTGAGGTTGTTATGACATATAGATGTTGAAGGGAATTGAGGTAAGAATTCCCTCAATCGAATATCAATATTTGAGTTAATGTAAAGGCAGAAGGCCTTGAGTATGCAAATATTATTTGTTGCTTGAATGCATCTATGAGAAATTTAATTGTATATTGTGTTATGTTGGTTATGAGGTCATAATCGAGTTAAGTCAAGAGAATTTACTCCAGTTGTAACAATGAATTCCATTAGATATGGTCATGTGAGAGGCCATGGTGAGATTGGATAAGGAAAGGCTATAGTACCATCCAAGTGCATAATGGTTTTCCCTTATATAATCAATGTTTGGACTGCAACCTTTTTTCCTACACTAAATAGCACTAAGGGATGAAGTTCCTAGTGATCTGTATGGTTTGAAGAGGAAGGTATCCAAATGATCAGATGGGTTGTGGGGACGAGTTTGGATGATGTATTGAAGAATGAACCATACCTTCCAACCTACATGGTGGAATACATGACATGAACACATGGTATTCCAGAGTCAATGCAAGAATGCATTGTGTGGATGCAACCATGATTATTGGCACATTGGTTTTATTATTAATAAAGTTTGATTGCATTACGAAAAGATTGGTATGTTGATAATGCATGTACAATGAATGATGGTTTCATTCTAGATAATATGATTAGTTGTTGAATTCCATTTTTAATATGAATAATAGTTGGAAGTGATGAAATTTTTAGATAAATATAATTTTGAAAATCACTTCATGGGCTAAACGCAAATATTGTGTGTGACATACTAACAACTTGTTTGGCTGCAAGAAAGTTGAGGAAATTGTAGGTAGAGTAGTCTTGGATATGGCGATAATGCAAAGACCATAAGAAATACTGGTATCTATTGTTGTGTTGTGCCTAACACCAACATCCCTCCATTTTCTTGAAATTTACTTGCAAAGCCTCTCCAAGAAAATTGAGCCCCTTTATTTTCTGGCTTTGAAAACTATTCAACTTGTATCTTCTTAATGGTTCCTCCTCCCACTCTAAGCATGCTCTTCAAGCTTTGTATACACTCTAGAACTTCTTTTGGGGAAAATACTTGGTTAATGTATATTGAGAAGCCCTCAAGGCCAGTTTTATGAAAGGGAAAACAATTTGCATGTGTTGTTGTTTTGTTGTGAACTATTTAAGGTGGAATTTATGTTGTTCACATGGATTGTAAGGATGTGTTTGCTTACAGACTAATCTAATGCAATCTATATCTCTTTCACAGTTTTTGTATTCCTCTTTATCTCTTTATGTCCTGTGTATATGAGTTGTGTTGTATGTGAATAATATGGTTTGGAATTTTTTGGTTATATATTTTGCATGCACATGTTTATAACTTTTCATCTTCATTACGGCTATGCGGTGAAGTTTCCAGTAGGGTTTAGTTTCCATACAAATCATTCGGTTACAATAACTTGCTCCTAGCTAGGACAGGATAGATTAGAATAGAAGTAGATTATATTTGTTTCTATACATAGTCTTCATCTACATCTTTACATTGCATAATCATCCATCCTCACCCCTCATAACCAAAAATAGTAGTCGAGCCAAAATTCGGATGGCTCTTCTAAACCAAGCAGTGCACAGTCTAATTGGGACTTTGTATTGAGGAGTACCCTTTACTGGTGTTGGGCCATTCAGACCCATCAACACAATTGGCGCTAGACGGAGGGCCATTGCATGGCTTACATAAACGCTTTACATAATCACGATCAGTCAAATGAAAATAACCATGTTCCAACTCTCTTCCCTAAATTCAATATGGAACAGGAGGTTACCTTTGAAGACATGAATCTTGCATTTGAAAGTGCCACTGGAAGTCCCAAAACCCATACAGAAACTTGGTTTCTCATACCATACGAGGAATTGAATGAGACTCGTCGTATCACCCAAGCCTACACCAAATTGCTTGGTAAGTTACTTACAACCTCTAAACTACCCGTAAGAATATCTACCCGTGTGAGATGACCAAATAACCACCCCAAAATCCTAGTTGACTCCGTCAAAGATATAATTGAAACTACTTTCCACGAAGTCCCCGTACCATTGAACCAAATACCCCTTACCCCTCCAGAAACTGAACACATGGACGATGAGAACTCTAAAATCAATCTTGAATAGATCATGGGAGAACGTTAAGAGTGAAGGGTGGTAATTCCTCCATGGTTGTCTGAAGGAGCTTTGAATCTAACAGAACCCTTACATAAAATTCCTAGAAATCTTGAAAAGCTCCTTCCCAAATTTGACCCTGACAGATTTGGCTCACCAAAAGATCACATAAAATAAAAAAAATTGTCACTTTCCTTCTAAATGTTCAACACGAAGATGTGGTATGTAGGTTGTTCCTTTACACCTTCTCTGGCAAATCATCTACATGGTATTTTGATTTTCCACCTATTTCCATAACTAGTTGGGAAGATTTTGAGAAGGCCTTTTTCAAAAAAAATCGGTGAGTGGAAAACCATTGCATCCTTATATAAAGAGTTGGGAGCCATTAAAATGGACAAAAGAGAGAAAGTAAATGATTTCAACCAATGATTCACTACAATCCTCACTAACTTTACTGTTGAAACAACTCCATCACAATCCTTAGCTATCGAAAACTACACTTCATCTCTAATACCTTATATATGCATGTTTGTCAAGCGAGCTCGTAGAAACACTTTGGCTTTCAATTTCGATGAAGCTGAAATATTTGAGAAAGAATTATCCTCTTATGACAATCACCCATATTTTGGAGAAGCCAAGTCAGTTGGAAAGCAACCTCTATTGCTGAAAAAAACCTCCTGAGAAGGAACCAGGGGATATCGATAGTGTAGTCAAGTTAGTCAATAAGTTGTCCAATGAAGTTGTAGATCTCAAGAAGAACGTTGGAGAAGGACATTCAAGAAATAGACCTTCCTGTCCATTATTTAGGAGGTGTGACAACCAACACAAACCACCCGAAGCACCACAACTCACGTTGAATCTAGATACATTCGGGAGTGACAAATTATGCTCATACCACCAATAAAATCACGATAAGAAAACTTGTCCCCAATCAGTTAACTCCATGACCTTTGTTATTAATCAACTACTAGTTCAACAAAGTCCAAATGATGAACAAACCACTAAAACAAAAAGTGATGAAACCATCAAGGAGACCCCCAAGGAGTCTATTATGTCCCTGTGAGATTGGTGTATCGATTTAGACGACGAACAAATTGAGGAAGTTTTGATCGGAGACACACCTGTTATAAAAGCTACCACTAGAGACTATAATATACGCAACAAAGGAGTTGTCCCAAGTAACTCTTCTCCCCCAACAACTAACGTCCCTCTCAGGAAAATCACCCCCCATGTCGTAACTTTGAAACCAAGCACCCAAACTCCAACCATTGCCAATGAGAATTCTAACACAGTTGTTCAAGCCAATAACAATGAACCTGATACATCGAACTCAGTGACAAACAATGTTAAACCCAACAATCCAACAACTAGCAACAAAACTAATAATCCATAGCCAATTATGATAAAAAAATAAACCAGAGACATGTGCTTTAGAGTATAGTGTTATTGAGGACATGAATAATACTAAAGCCAACATTTCCATGTACGATATCTGCACACTGCTACAATAGTGTGATCTCCTGATTGATACGTTCAACTCTTAGAAGAAATCCATGGTTGCAGTTGACAACGGTCTCAAGTCTATGGAAACAAGAGCAAACCATAATGTTGAAATCAAAGATGTCATCAATGCATCAAGCATAGGCACTTATTCAAAGTCCTAGATTCCTCATTTTCTACTTACATGCGAAATCTTTAATTTCAATGTACACAATTGTTTGGTAGATTCTGGTGCTTCTTCCAACATCATGCTCTTTTCGATATGTCAAAGAATAAATGTTATCCCACAAATGACTACCACAAGAATCATACAATTAGATAGGTCCAATGTAAAAGTCAGAGGAGAACTAAAAGATGTGCAAATTGTATTAGCCCTGGACCCAAGGGTTCGTCAGGTGATTGACAATGTTGTTGTTGACATTCCTGACAGCTATGGTTTGAAGTAGGGATTGGTCTACCAAACTCCAAGGTTACTTATCTATGGACTCATCCCACCTATGGATGCCATACAAAGGTAAAGCGAATCAGATTCGAGTGAATAGTGATGCACACATGAAACACGCGGTAAAAAAATTGGAAGGTAAAAACAAACCTATTAGTTTTACACATTCCATTCTAGGTAATTATTTTTTAGAGACCGATCATGGTTGTTATGAAGCACAATCATCTGAAATACAATCAGGTGTATAGCCTGAACTCCTTCCACGAACACATAATGATGCCTGTACTATATGAACTAACTTAGGTTTTAGTGCAACTAACAAAACTAAAATTTCTAACATGTGGTCTATGTTTTTTTAAGGCTCTAGACCCCAAGAGGGAGTTAGGGCATGATGCATATTGATCGATCTCGAACAACATAAAACTCTTATATCTCGTTTCTTAGAATTTTACTGTACCAATAATAATGTCAAGTACAAAGCGTTAGTCCAGGGTCTGAAAAAGGCCATTGATCTTGAGATTAAGTGCCTCAAAGTATTTGGTGATTCAAAAATAATCGTTTGAGAGGTAAGAAATACCATTCATTACTTGCCACCTCACTTAAAATAATATCAACGTGAGGTATGGAATCTATTCTACTCTTTTTAAGCCTTCAATATTACTTCTATACCTCATAGCCAAAACATTGATGCAAATATATTGGCTAACGCAACATCCAGATTCATGCCCCCTAGTGATGGTTTTTCTGTTGAAATTATCTTCAAGTCTTCCATACCAGACAATAGCACAAACTAGAGGGTATTCAATATTGATACTCAAATCATCAACTTCTTTACCGACTCGGATGTCTTCCAAGAGTCTGTAATAGACGATGAATCTTATGAACAAGAGCTTCAAAGCTATCAAGATGAAGGACGCAAAAATAAGACAAATTCCATCCCAAAGAGCGTGTTGTCACTTGAAAAGTTGTTTGACTTGTAGGCCAAGTTTAGGAGGCTCGCAAATTCAAAGACCAACAATTCAACCATGATGCATTTTCTGGTCAATCTAGGGACCTATGAACAACCCAAGTATATCAACCTAGGCACCTATTGTTCAGAGGTAGAAAAGTATACGTTTACACATATGTTTAAGAAGTAACATGATGTGTTTGCATGGACTTATGATGGTCTGATGACTTATGATACCTAGATAATTTAGCATGTGATTTCGATTAAAGAAGTTGTCAAACCATTCCAGCAAAAGATGAGGAAGATACATCCAACTCTCGAACCGTTCATCTAAAAAGAGTTGAAGAAACTCTTAGATGCTCGAATCATTTTCAAGGTCTGTCATTCAACCTAGGTGTCGAATATGGCGCTCGTCAGAAAGAAATCAGGAGAAATCAGAATATGCATAGATTTTCAGAATTTGAACCATGCTTCCAACAAAGATAACTACCCAGTTCCCTCGATGGAACAGATCCTACAACTTGTCTCTGGCTTTGAGATGTTCTCTCTATTGGACGGGTTTTCAGGATACAACCAGGTTTCTCGTAGAAAAACCATACCAATTAAAAAACACTATTCATAACTAAATGGGGGGCATATGCATACAGAAGGATGCCCTTCGGTTTAATAAACGTAGGCACTACATTTCAAAGGGATATGGATATTACTTTCAAAGGTTTAATCGATCAAGGTGTGGTGGTCTATCTTGACTATGTCATTGTTTATTCAAAGAAAAGAGTAGATCAACCAAAGCATCTAAAACAAATATTTGAACGATGCAGAAAGTATGGTATCTCGTTGAATCCCAAGAAGACTATTTTTGTTGTTTCAAAGGGTATTCTAATAGGGCATGTGATTTCCAGAGATGGAATTTCAGTGGACCCAGAAAGAATGAAAGTTATTATGCAAATCCCTCCACCGCATATCAAGAATTCCATATAGTCCTTTTTCAACAAGATCAACTTCATAAGAAGATTCATCCCGGACTTTGCCAAAATTGTGAAGCCACTTCAACGGATGATTAAGAAAGATGTTCAATTCAAATGGACATCCATTGAAAAATATTCCTTTGAAAGCATCAAATCCGTTATATTTGCTACACCATCTCTACGAAATCCAGATTTCACCAAGCATTTTTTACTATACACCTTTGCATCTAATCATTCCCTTGCGGCAGTGCTCACACAAAAACATGAGCAAGGGAATGAATTCCCCATCACATTAATGAGCTTTGGATTACAAGGCACTAAACTGAATTACCCATTGGTGGATAAGCAAGCTTTTGCGGTCCACAAAGCAATTAAACAATTCAAACCTTATATATTGAAGAACCACATTAAAGTGATCATTGTTGAATCCTCACCCATAGGTAAAATCCCTATTTTTTCAAAGAGAGTTGGGTGAGAGACGAGGTAACTGGATGATGACCCAGAATTCAAACCGACCAATATCGTCAAAGGTCAAGGCCTTTGCAAATTGGTAACACAAGACATGAGTGATGAAAATCAAGAAGAGGACGGATGGCAAGAGGAGCCTACTATGTACACACAACATGTTCCTTACATTCCGACTGTGGAAGACTCATACTATAATGATCTCAAGTACTATATTCAACGTGGTATGACCCTAGAACACCTCAATGCTAGGAAGAAAAGAGCACTTATACTGAAGTCTTTGCAATATCAATTGGTGCATGGCATCTTGTTCCAAAACATTTATGATGGAGTGCTTCTTCGATGCCTTGAAAAACAAGACAATGATAGAGTTCTTAAAGATATGCACGATGGATGAGTTGGAGGCCATTTCTCAAGAGATACGCCAACTCATAAGATATCGAGAGTCTGGTACTATTGGCCAATACTTTTCAATGATCCTCATG
The DNA here is from genome assembly GCA_009831015.1 of Picea engelmannii. Taxonomy (NCBI): domain Eukaryota; kingdom Viridiplantae; phylum Streptophyta; class Pinopsida; order Pinales; family Pinaceae; genus Picea; species Picea engelmannii. The sequence goes on along the minus strand of ML820443.1, from coordinate 38,416 downwards.
CATATTCTCAGAGCTGTGAAACCTGCCAAAAATCTATCGGAAGATAGTTTAAGGTTGTTGTTCTGCTCCAACTTGTCGTTGTTGTAGAACCCTTTGAGCAATGGAGTTTGGATATCATTGGTGATATCAACTCTCATTCCTCCAAGAAGCACATGTATATCTTAACCGCTACTGACTATATTATGCGTTGGACTGAAGCAATACCATTAACTAAGGTGAATGATGAAATGGTAATGAATTTCCTTGAACAACACATTATCACTAGGTTTAGGATGCCTAACTCTCTTGTGTTTGACAATGCAACATACTTTTCATCATTGAAATTGTTTGAGTTTTCTTTGGAAAAGGGGATTACTTTAAAATATGCTGCTAATTATTACCCTCAGGGCAATGGTTTGGTTGAATCTACAAACAAGAACCTAATCTAAATCCTCAAATGAACTATAGTTGATCAACAAATAAATTGGTATAAAGCTCTACCTTATTCCCTCTAGGTTGATTATGTCACCCCTAAAGCCTTTATAGGGTCTTCTCCATATTTTATTGTCTACAGGAAAGAAGTTATCTTACCTTCAAACATTTGCCTTCCTTCCCTACAACTTACCCAACAGTCTCGTAGGAGAGTATGTCTCGTTATCCAACAACGTATCGTTATGTTGTTCAACCTAGAAGAAAACCACGCCAAGGAAAAAACCAAGTTTGAAGCTTATCGACAGACCATTAAGCACTGGTTTGACAAAAAGTTTTTTGATGAAGATTTCCAAGTTGGCAATCTAGTTCTCAAGTGGGAAAAGCCACATGGAGATAAAGGAAAACATTCAAAATTCTAACAATTGTGTCTTGGACCTTTTGTGATCAAAGAGAAAATTGGCCAAGGAACTTTCCGGTTACAAAATATTGAAGAGGAAGATGACCTCCTCCCCATTAATGGCCAAATCTTGAAACACTACATCATCTAACCTCTGTAGCCACCTCCTCCTTGTATATAAATAAAAAATTTGTTTTTGCTTCTTCTTTTTTCCAAGCTTTTCTTTGATTTATGCTTGCAATCTTTTACTCCCCCCCCGAAAAATGTCACTATGAATTTCTCAAATGATTGATAGCTTGGGCCTAGACAAGCCTCTAAAAGTGTAACACGTTTTGTGTAATTAGCCTAATAACTTTGTGACATGGCCCCCAAACACAACCTCCCTAATTGTGTATCCTTGTTATGCATCACTTTAATTCATATCTAGTAGTGGAACATAGCTCATCAGTGTACTAGCATTGTGCATTTAAATGTGGCAAAGTGAGGAAGCAAGGGATCGACCTAAGAACATATTTGTGTATTATTTGGACTAAGAATAAATGGTGTGGGAAGAGACATTTGTAGTACTCAAGAGAATGATACTCAGAGAGTTCGCTCATCTATAATCAAGTTGGAAAAACTCACCATCACAGGTCTCATCCCTAGCACCTTTAAAGAAAGTCTAGAATCTCCCCATCCACCTTTCTCAAAGCATAAGAGAATTAAATTTCAAAAGGTAAAGGCTTGGGGAATGGAATTCTAGATCACGTGGGACATTGAAGTATCTTCGTCGGGGCTATGGACGCTCACTGGCAGTGGAGCAAGGCTTGTGACATTGGGGTGACTCCATCAGGGCTATGAATGCTTGCTGGCAGTAGAGCAACACCATAGAAATGCATGACAACTTGTATTTTTAGTATTTCCGATGTCTTGTTTCCCTGTAGTACTCCTCATATCTCTCTGAAATCATTTCCATATGAATAAGTATGTGTTAATAGTTAATCTGCTCGGAGGCATAGTCCTAACTTCCCCTCTATATCATACAAACTTTGTTTCGTCAAAAGTTGCATTCTTAAAAAAAGAGTTATGGGACCTATTCTTTCTCTCCTAGGTCATGCATTACAATGCTCCCCCTCCTCAAAGAACCATGTTTGGATGCCACTTTACAGAGATTCATGGCTTCGCCCAGTGTGTTTCCATTTGTTTTGCTTGACGCCAACAACCCGCCATTTTCTTGAAATTTACTTGCAAAGACTCTCCAAGAAAATTGAGCCCCTTTATATTTTTTACTTTGAAAACTCTTCAACTTGTATTTTCTTAATGGTTCCTCCTCCCACTCTAAGCATGCTCTTCAAGCTTTGTATACACTCTTGAACTTCTTTTGGAGAATATACTTGGCCAATGAATATTCAGAAGCCCTCGGGGCCATTTTTATGAAAGGGAAAACAACTTGCATGTGTTGTTGTTTTGTTGTGAACTATTTCAGGCAAAATGTATGTTGTTCACATGGACTGTAAGGATGTGTTTGCTAATAGACTAATCTAACATAATCTATATCTCTTTCACAATTTTTTTATTCCTCTTTATCCCTTTATGTCCTATGTATATGAGTTGTGTTGTATGTGTATAATATAGTTTGGACTTTTCTAGTTATATATTTTGCATACATATGTTTCTAACTTTGCATCTTCATTACGACTATCCAGGTGAAGTTTCCAGCAGGGTTTAGTTTCCATACAACTCATTTGGTTACAATAACTCACTCTTCTCTAGGATAGGATAGATTAGAATATAAGTAGATTAGATTTATTTTCATACATAGTCTTCATCTACATATTTACATTGCATAATCATCCATTCTCACCCCTCATAACTAGAAATGGAAGCTGAACCAAAATCTGGACGGGTCTCCTAAACCAAACGGTGCATGGTCTAATTGGGACTTTGTACCAGAGAGTACCCCTTACTGTTGTTGGACCAGAGTAATCTTACTGTTGTTGGGCCATTCAGACCCATCAACATGCTGCAAGAGCCAAACATAATGGGGAGAAATCTCATGCACATGAATATTTAATTTCCTGCATAAACAAATTTGAGAAATTAATAATTGAAAATTGTTATGATATGCTAACAATTTGTTTGACTGCATGGAAATTGAGAAAATTGCAAGGGAAAAAGGTCTTGGATATGGCAAGGAAATAAACCATAAGGAAGACTGATATATATTGTTAAATGAGACAAACAATTATGAGCATAAATCTCATGCCTGGGAATAATTATCTTCTTGTGTAAAACATATTTGAAAATTTATAATGAAAAATGTATGATGATGTTTCATACTGACTGTATGCATATGATGTGGATGGGATGATTTCCACAGGTTATGGATTGTCCGTGGAAATCTAGCAGTGAGTTGGCATTCGTTTATATGAGAACACCTTGGCAAATGATGGATCGTCTAAGGCATTGTATAATAGTGAAAGGGAATGAAAGGGATGCATTAGCCTAGAGGCTGAGTTGCGCTGATGAAGAACCTGGTTGTTAGGCCTGAAGAGTGAACTCCAGTGTGAGTTGCATTGTCGAAGAACCAGGTTGCTAGGCCTGAAGAGTGAACTCATGTGTGAGTTTCATTGTTGAATAACTTGGTTGTTAGGCCTAAAGAGTGAACTCTTGTGTGAGTTTCACTATCGAAGAACCAAGTTATCAGACCTGGAGAGTGAACTTATGTGTGAGTTGCACTGTTGAAGAACAAGGTTTTCAGGCCGGAAGAGTGAACTCATGTGTAAGTTGCATTGTAACAACAAGGTTCTTGCTAGTTATTTCCTAATAGTTCTTTTGAGCAACGAGTCTATTGAGATCCCAATAGTGATATTCCTAGTGACCTGTGCTAGAGACACCCTAATAAATGAATGGTGTGTTGAGGAAACGGTATGGAATACTTCACTCAATCATTTTCAGATCTCTCCTGGCTAGGACAAGATAATTGGGAATGTCAGCCGGGGTTTATAGCCTCAAAATTTTCACTCAATCCACAAGTATCAATTACAAAGGATCAAGGCTAATTTTATGATTTATATTTGTAACAATGTAAAAATGAAAATTTAAACAAAGCTAGGTGAATGTATACAGATTTTACATTGAAGTAAACATGGAGACAAAAGTGAAAGGAAGAACCAAGTCATGAAAACGCATGTATGAGACAAAACAATAATTTGATTTTATTTCATTCTCAGATACAAAACTGTACTTCTCTTTTACAAACACGTGCGAGGGTATGGACCAAAGTCAAATTTAGAAGTCTTTTATGGGAACCATACAAAAAAATCATGATAGTGAAATAAAACTAAAACTAATGATCTGGATCAGTTTTCCACATAATGCTACCACTTGACTCTGCAAGATATTCTTTATCATCCATGAAAATTAATTCATAAACCAACAAGAATACACAGACTATCAAAGATAAATCGAACACCTTTAAAACAAATTGTTGAAATGTATGATTCAGTTTTGAATCTTGTTGCCTTCAATAAGACCCTGATGTCATCAAGAGGATTAGGCTTTCAAGTAAACTCATAAATGAATGAAAACTGAAGCTATCTCACTAACTAGACAACAAACCTTAGTGTTGTAGTTCCCCTTCTATTGTCCCCTTGTCTCTTCCTCTCATTGAAACTTTAATATATCTCAATAAGTTGAGGTAGTTCAACTACTTTCTTTAGTTAAGTCAAATTAACTTAAATGATTAGTTTGGGAAGAAATAATTAATAATAATATATAAATAAGGGTCTAATTAATAATTACTAAATAGGTGGGACCCCTTGTGAGTCCCATCATTCTCTTTGCCAATCATCAGAAATAAAATAAAAAATTAATAATTTGGATCATATAATACCCGTGTAGCTCCCCTGGATATCATTTAAGTCAAATATTTAAATATCAGCAAAATTTGAGACCATATCCCAAAATAT
>ML820443.1:5552-25081 GCA_009831015.1 Picea engelmannii | reverse complement strand
AAATGAATGAAAACCGAAGCTATCTCACTAACTAGAGATCAAACCTTAGTGTTGTAGTTCCCCTTCTATTCTCCCCTTGTCTCTTCCTCTCATTGAACCTTTAATATTTCTCAATAAGTTGAGGTAATTCAACTACTTTCTTTAGTTAAGTCAAATTAACTTAACTAATTAGTTTGCGAAGAAATAATTAACAATAATATGTAAATAAGGGTCTAATTAATAATAACTAAATAGGTGGGACCCCTTGTGACTCCCATCATTCTCTTTGCCAATCATCAAATATAAAATACAAAATTAATCATTTGGATCATATAACACCCTTGTAGCTCCCATGGATATCATTTAAGTCGAATATTTAAATATTAGCAAAATTTAAGACCTTATCCCAAAAACAATAATATATCCATCTTATCCACAAAATATATCCAAAATAAAGCTTGTTGTCCAAAATATGTTGAAAATCATTAAACATTGTCTTCATCACTAAATATCATAAAAAAACATTTAAAATCCATATTTGTTGCTATGTGAGGCATATTTCCTCTTCTCACTGATGTCTCCTCTTGACTTTTCTGGGGTAGCCCTTGGTCGGTTAGACCCTTGGGGCTGTATTTCGTTGATCACATGGGAGAAATCATCTTTTAGGTGGAGACGTGAAGACACATATTTAGAAGACTCTGTGGATGGACTGGAGAGGGAGGCCGTTGCTTTTCCTTTGTCTTGCCCAGGTTGTGGAATATCAATTTTTAATCTTTTGTTGGCATGCGAGGATTGTACTGGCAAAACAACATGATCAATTTGAGCATTGGGATTAACTGGTGGTGGTAAAGGCAACGACACAGAGGGCCAACAAGGGTGGTGAGAGGCAAACTGGTGGACAATTTCTTGCCAACTGTCATTAGTGGGGACTTCGGGCTGCATTGATACATGTGGGGGAATATGAATGCCGAGAAAATTCTGAGGAGGTTGAAATGGGGGTCTATCAGGCCGGGGATGTAATATACCATGGCCAACCAAATTGAAAAACCCATCTTGAAACAACTGGTTCAACTCTTGTGGATCAACATCAAAGTGCATAGAAAATTGAGGCCTCTTATGGCCTCACTACCAGTTACCTCTGCCTCTATTATTTCGACCATTACTGCCCTTGCTGAAAAAACTCATTCTGTAGAAAAATTTAATCAGTCACGAGGTTCTTAATAATCCATACATGCAACTCAACTTAAATAGATCAAGAGTTGGCTATATTATTTACCACAAAACCCATGCAATTCATCCATAAAACTTTCATTAATTAATTTCCATATGAACAAGGGATTGATAGGGTCATTGGGAGTATGGGGGGTTTGTATTGTGCATAAAATGATGTCACGGAGGAGGAAAGATTCATGAATATTGTTCAAGCAATCAATAAAACAATCAAACTGTGTATACAACCATCTCCCATAATACCAATCATCAATTAACTTCCACATCATTTCTTTTATTTCTACACAAACTTTTTCTTAAAAATGAGTAACAATAGAACAAGGAGTGTAAAAATGTAATTGGGATAATGAGGGGAGTGTATTTTGCGTAAAGTGGTATAATGGAAAGGACTTCCATGGATACTATTCTATCATATATCAAACAATGCCATTTCCAACATCGAAATTTAAACCCCTTTACTGTTTCAAAATTGAAACTCAACACTTTGTCCAAAATTCCAGAACTGATATTTCACTTCAAGGTTGTTCATTTGCTTCTAGAAGTTGCATTGCACATGAATCATTTCATAATTTTTTGCCCAAGAAACATTCAAGAGTAATAACACAACTCACACACAATAGGGTCAAGGAGACACAACATTCCAACCATTACAATAATCACCACCAACAATCAAAGAAATGGAAAGACCGTGGTCCACTACATTATCACCAATATTAAAATCTCAAATGATACTTCAAATAATAATGCTTCCAAATTTCCTTTTTCATTCTGGTTTGCAAGACTCATTCAATGCGTATATATTTCATCCACATAGGTACTCTTTTCATATAAAATTGAACACCTCGATCATGCTAACACAACAGGTCGTATATCTTAAACAATGTTTTTGCAACACTGTCATCACCTCAAGTTTGCCACATGGTAGACTCTATAAAAAAAACAAGTGGGCTTAGCATTATTTCTAACATTGCACAACAAAAATCAACAAAACCCATGACTAAAAGAGCATGAACAATGCCTTTATTAAATGTTGGGTTGGCCACCCTTGCACCATTAGTCGAATACAGGGTTCGATATACCAATCAACAACAATGATGAGGTATGGGAGGACAAGCAAACCAACAGTTTGAGGGTTTGGCCAAAGGAATGTCTTCAATGGTCTCATTACCACCATTAGTTTCATCAACAACCTCAGTCACAGAGCTTATACAAGAGCATGGGCATGATAGCCATATAATTAGATGACAGGCAGGGTCTAAAAATAACCCAAATACTGCGAGCAGTGGTACCATTTTTTTATTAGTCAGAGAGGAACCACCAAAGAAAACTAGAGACAAGGCATGCCCAAAAACTCCCATGCAATATTTTATCCACAGGTAAAGTAATGGAGCAACTACACCTTTATCAACATCAAGAGATGCCCATATTTTCGATGCGAATAGTTCAAATACAAATGCCATAGAGACGAAAACTTAGCTAATAATCCATACACAGTCAAAATTGGAGCAGTGAGAAACCACATACATGTGTGTAAAAATTGCCAAGGGGAGTCGAACAAGTCTGTATACCTCTTCCACAGCCAAAGAAAGCGGAGTAAGAACAACCAACAAAAGACCAAATGTGAAATGTCTAGGATGGCGGGCTCGAGGTAGGTTAGAGCAACATGCATTTACTGCACGTCATGTCTACCACTAGTACGAGCAAGCTAACCATACATCACACAACCCACTAACAATTAATTGCAAGCTTGATACACCACCATTTTCCTAAGTTTCAAACTTAACAAATGCGCCAACCTTTGTTTTAAAACTCCATTGTGACATATATCAAAACCTTGCTAGGGATACCAAGTCTCAACCTTTAGACCTCCAATTCAAACAATGCGCGCAATCCTTATAGCGTGGATTCAAGGTAATCACCACACCATATATCACATACAACTTGAAACATGGAGTTAGATCTTTTATCAAACTAGATGCAACATAATAACACTTGTGAGGGTTATATAAAGACAACATCATTTCTCTTTTGATCACATCGCCCATAACACCGTTTGATCAATTATTTTGACATCGACTTAAAAGAAAATAAACTGTAGAACTCATCTCGCAACCAAGTTATAAGCACATAAAGCATAAGTGTCGTTTCTTCATCATAGTCACACAAGTCACGCAAGGGGTCCTACCTATTAGTATATTATTAAATATAATTAAATAATAAAGCGTTGCAACCATTTGCAAGCAGGTACCCTATGTTGTGCTTTTGGGCGTCAACATGGTGCAACGTGATGGACTCATAACCATGAAAGGGGCACATTCCTTGGTTCAACCCTGATAAACGAATGGTACATTCCTTGGGTTATCCCTGATAAATGAATGGTACATTCCTTGGGTTGAGCAGGTCAAGAGGAAGAGAGCTGATGGAAATTGAGATAGTTGTAGGAGAGTGTTAGTGGTTTATGTACATGTTTTGGGACATGGTGCCTTTGTATCTATGTTTTGGGGCCAAAGTGCCTTTGTATTTATGATGTTTGCAGGTCAGAGTGCTTATGTACTTGTGGTATTGGGGCCGGAGTACTGATGTAATTGGTTTAGGCTGGAATGCTTATGTTGATTAATGGTTGGGGAGACAGAACTGTAAAATAAAATTACACTTGTAGGGTGTTGGGTAATGAGAACAGTGCAAAAACAAGGGGGAGGGGAATGTAGCATCCTCGGTTTTAATCCCCACAAATTGTAATGTAATTGTATAAATGTGATTTAGTGAGTCGGGGTGAAGAACTCATATTGGTTTAATGTGGCCCGGGGCCGAATTGAATATTATGTGCATTGAGTAATTAATTAAATAATCGTTGGTTGCAATATGAAAGAGATGAAGAAAGATGGGGGGGCTATGATTCCACAAGAGAGAGGGGTCCAAGGGGGAATTATTCATGGATATTAATCCAACCCACATTCCTAAAATTATTATCATTGTTTATAACCTTCTATTTGTTGATTGAGTGTATGCGAAGCCAATCATTTAAATTCATGTAAGAGGGTGGGTGTGAGTGGTCACATCCCATAGTTATTAGAGAGCATGGGATGAAGTACAATCATCCTTGAGAAGAGTGTGAGTCAAGCAAGCAAGGGAAAAGAGGAAATTCAAGTAGAGAAGGGAGAACAATTTTACATGTAGTTTTTGGGTAGCAAAAGGTAGAGGAGAGGGTTGGGAAAAGGACCAACCATGGTATACTGAAGGTAGCCATTGTTTGGCTGTGTTTATGTTGAGAAAGAGGCCCGCGTGCCTATGAAAATGGGTTGCAAGCATGTACTGTGTTTTCTTATTGATGAAATGACTCAAGAGCCTCATGAGGGCTGCTGTGAAAACTCCTTGGGCAACTAAGAGTTCTTGATGGTTCCCAACCGAGAGTTCTTGTCAAACTGAGTGCACTAGGTGCCTTGATAAACAAATGGTACAACCTAAGGGACTATGAGCAGTGAAGGAGGTACATTCCTTGGGTAGTGTAGGTTTTGGGAAAGGAGAGAGCAGGAGGATTGGAACTGTTGTAGGAGTAGAACCTGGGTTGGGGGTTGTTGTGTGTGTGGAGAGTGGATAGCCAGTGAACCGGATCTCCTTTTGGAATCATAGTCTCAACTCGGGGGTGGCCCGCTGTTGAGAGAAAACAAACAACAATGCATATGGATGGTAGGTTCATTCTTCGTTTGTAGCCAGTTGGTTAATCATTAACAGATAAGTGTTTCTGTTCTGTTCTTATGTTAATTATGTTGTGTAAATGGTTTATATGAATGTTGTGTGTTTGCTATTTGCTTGAACAATTGCATTCATGTTAATATATACTGTTAGATGCATTTATAACTGTAGTATCGGTCAAATGGTTAAATGTGTGTGTGATTTGGAGTTGGTAAGCTACAAGAATTTAATTAAGTAGAAAATCCTAGTTTTAATGTGTATTCCACACATAATGATGCTCAACTGGAGGTTGGGTACATTACAAACAAGAAACACACTGAAAAAAAAACCTCCGCTACAACCTCTGCCCACCCATTTTTTTTAGTTATATAGAGCATCCGCTAAAACCTCCGCAACCAATAGAGGAGGTTGTAGCAGAGTTTTTTTTGAAAAAATTTCCAAATTTTGTTACACCAAAAACCTCCGCTAGAAGGTGTTCTCCTTGTAGTGATAACATATCATTTGGCCTTACCTTTGTTCCATAGTGTTTTACATCTTGTGCTTGGTGTTAGACCTCCTTATTGGCTCACCTTACTACCAAGCAAAAACTGCCCTTTATCGTCGAGCATGGTCTACTGAGCACAACATTTGTCTTCCATTTTCCTCGTTGCCCAAAACTTATCTGATTTCTTTATTTGTCGGCATGTTGCTCACTTGCCCTTTGCTCGTTGAAGATGAATCCATGTGCTTGATAACTCCCCTAAATCCTTTGCTAAATAAACAAAGGTTTGGGAAACTATCCTTCTTACCAAGCACATGTGTGTCCGTATTAGCTAAGCATAGCTTGTCAAGCATTGCAATCTGCCTCTTATTACTTAGTAAAATACTCTTTACTTGAAGACTTTGAAGTTTGGACTTAGCTAAACTTTCACCCTTTCATATGCCTTTAACTTAACTTGCCATGAAACTTAACCACTTTGGAATTCAATTTTTTTATTAGAACGAGATACCTAACTCTAGACATTAAGAAAGTACTCATTAACAACAAAATAAATTAAATATTAACAAACCAAGGTAATACTAAAGCATTCAAGATCAAAAAGCCTTTAAAAATGATCATCCTCCACTTCTCTAGCTAAAATCTTCAAAATACTTTACCTACTACATCAATACGTCCCTCATCCCGAGAGACGATGTACCAAGATTTTTACATGAATTGGAAGGGAGACATTAAGGAGAAGATAATTGATCAACCAAAATTAAAATTAAAATTGATACATAGAACCTTACTAACCAACATCCTCACTACTTTTCCATGTAAAATAAAACTTGTGAAAGAGATGTTTTCATTTGTAAAACTTTCATTTTTATCCTTTTTGGTTACACTTGGAAGCGTGGTGCTTAATCTCTACTAAACCTATATAGGAGCCGAGAATTTATAGGTACACATCGAATATGATAATATTATATTATTGCAGAGTCCATTTTTTTAACAAGGACTAAGCTCCTACCCTCAACCTGGTAACCCAGGCCAGCCTTTATTTTGGGTACTAGGTAGGCATTCCTCCCTTCTTCCCACATGCAGGATCCAGTGAGGAGGTACGAAACTAGTTGGACTTTTTTAACCTGCCTCCAACCAACAGGAAGCCTTTTAATCTCATGCTGAGGAGGAATTTTATACTGTAAATCGAATGCATAGGCAAAGGGGGCACTTTAGCACGGGATGGGACAATTGATTTGCTTCGTGAAGTGACTACGAGTAACTCAGACTCTTCGTTTGTGTTGAGAAGAGATTACGGTTAAGTGCTGCTCTTTAGCGTGTATGCATTGAAATTTGAAAGAAATCAAGGAGAGGCAGAGGCAGAAGTGACGTCGAAGGACGGAAGGAACAAGAAGGATGAAGGTGGTTGGTCTGGTGAGCGGGGGCAAAGATAGCTGCTATGCAATGATGCGATGCATCGACTATGGCCACGAGGTCAACTTTCCACTATCAGAAATAAAATTGCTATTGTTTTTTACCATGGTTTTTGTAAAGATATTTGATGCTAGGGGTGTGGTTGAGGTTGCTTCTGTTGCTTATTATTTTTTCAAACATCATTGCTGGGTTGAGTTAGTTGAGCTTATTCTTACTTGTGCGTATTTTTTAGATAGTGGCACTGGCCAATCTGCTGCCCCTTGAGGATTCAGTTGACGAGTTGGACAGCTACATGTACCAAACTGTAAGTACATGTTAATACTAACGATATTACTGTTGCTTCTACTTTGCTTCTTTCTTTCATGGCAGTTATAAGCGGGATTTGGCCTTGGTGAGGTATCATTTTAAATGCGCGTGCTTGTGATATCCATTCGAGCAACAAAATTCATGGAATTTTTTATAAAATATTTCCCAATCATGGTAGACACAAAAGGTGTAGAATGCTGAACACAAAAGTTGAGACAAGTTCTGTTTAAAGAATTTTTGAGCAATAGGAGCTTAAGACATTATTTACTCTTGAATATGCTCATAACATACTTGCAACAATATTTGTACAGTCAATGCAGACAACACCTCTAGGTTTGGTTATAATAAACAACATCTATATATTTTTTATTTTTATTGGTTTACATTGACTAAGACTATTGTCCAATTACATCAGGTCTCAATATCATAAACCTGTAAACTTATGTAGGCTTTGCACCTTGCAACCATGGTAAAAGCGTTTATGCTTTATCAGTTGAAGAATCAACCATAATTTAGGACTTGATGCTATTTATTTTAGAGTATATATCGCTTGAAAGAAATAATTTTAGCAAACTGTCGCGAAGCAGAGAAATGGCATGGTTTTAAAGTGTGTGCATTATCACAATATATAGTAATGGTGAAATAGAAGTGGCACAAACTTAGAAATGAGAATATTTCAAATTTGACATACGTGTTGAATTTTGGTGTACCTTGGGAAGTGGTCCCTTTGTGGTTTTGGGTTTCTAACCACAAGTGGGAAATACATTGGTACTATGTACCTTGTATTTTATGTCTAATTCCACTTTCACTTCACATAAGTCAAAAAGTTGGAATTTTGTCACGTAAGGCAAAAGTGACTAATTATTCACTAAGTGGGTGAAAGAGGGGACATAAAGTGAACTTAGGAAACTTAACCCAAAGTGGGTTTTGAGTTGAGAATCTAGCACTTAAGTAAGGTTTCCTCTCTTTGCCTCTCCTCTTGTATTTGGCCCTTGGTTGCTGATTTGGATCTGTTAGACTCTTTGTGGCACTCGTTTGGGACACTCACTTGTGGTCTGGGTTTTATTTAGGGCTTTAAGTCCTGTATTTGGCCCATAGTTGGTTAGGATGCTCAATTTTGGGTCCTTTGACCCAAATTCATTTTGAGTTTGCTTAAATGGGGGTCCACAAGGTAGAACTTTTCTTACCCTTGCATGGTTTTTGTGGTGCCAAGTGAATTGTGACTCCTTGGGATTGTACTACGAAACCGCGACTTCTTGGGACTGTATTGAGGTTGTAGATCATGGCTCGTTGAATAAAACGTTGATTTGGAGGGAAATACCTATGTTACAGGCTAAGAAACCCATGGTGCTTGGTCAAAAACCGCAGTACAACTCTTGCGTACAAAATGCTTTGCACAATGGCTGGTCTAAAGTTCACTTGTGCCTTGAGGTCGTTTGCATGCCTATATATATCACTCCTCTCCTCTTTGTAGACTCTCTTTGAATCACCTATGTTTTAAAACCTATCTTGCAAGAACCCTATCGACTTGGTGTCAAATCTTGATCTAGCTTCTTAACTCCTCTACACTCTTGGGTTGCTTGTTCCTATCATCTCCAACACCTCTACCAATATCTCTTACTTTTGGTTTGTTTTTTCCCTTGAAGGCTTGTTGATTTGTCTTACGGTGTCTCCATTAGCTTAGTCCCCTCCAACATTTTGGACAATCCAACCATACTACTTCAAGGGAGGTTCCGTTACAACTAGGGCACATGAGGTACCACCTTATTGAGGGCACTTTGGGTCACCATATGACACTTTATTGATTGATCATTTAGGTGGTAGATCTAGGTGTTTTTATTGCATTGTATTAGAGATTGGGATCAAGTATATTTTGCAGGAAGGTGTAGCAACATGTGTAGGCTCATTTGAGTGGAGAAAACTCTCTTTTGGAGACTTGTGGCACCTTTACCCTTATTTAGGGCACTTTGGTCACCATACGACACATTGATTTATCATTTAGGTGGTAGATCTAGATGTTTCTATTGCATTGTATAAGAGATCAGGATCAAGTCTGTTTTGTAGGAAGGTGTATCAGTGTGTGTAGGTTTGTTCGAGTGGAAAAAACCCTCTTGGAGACCTGTGGCATCTCTCTCATATTCAACCTAAGCAACTTCAACACCTATAACAACATTCTCTATGAGTTCCTTCCTTCTTCACCCCTTTTCATCTTTGACACTTAGGTCAATTATTAGGTCAATTAGCGCACCAAAGGAAATTGGTAAATTAACCCTAGTAAGCTTGCCAACCTGCCACATAGAAGCTGGCAAAGGAATGCAACCAATTGGAGGATGGAAATTCTCAATTGCTCGATGCAAATTTTGGCCTCGGTTGCTGCAATAGAAGTCACCAAACTAGAAATGTAGTTACAACAGGATAAAGCTGGCAACTACCAGTCTGTGCTATAGGCTGCATTCTACAAGTTTTGTTACATAGTTAAAGATATTGTAGTTTAGTCAATTATTTTGAACCATATTGGTATCAATTTGAAGGAAAAGGGCACACACCTCTAGTAGTTCCATGAAGTTGCAACCACAAAGATGGCATAGTTGGATAGACAGTGGAAGGCATGTTTTGATTGGTTTTGACCCTTGACAACTACACAGTATCATAGATTGAAGATCAGGAAGGCTATATTTGAGAATTGGTTAGCACAAAACCGGGCATGGAAGGATTGGTCTGATAGAGCAATGTGCAAGAGAAACAGAGTTTGGACATCTGCAACACTGCCATTTTTGCCTAATGAATATGAATGGGCACAAGTTTGGACTGTAGAGAAAGGTAGACTCCAATCTAGTTGCTTGCAACAAAGAGACCCTGTGCAGATAGCGAATCTCATTGTCCACCGTTGGGCATCAACGAACACATTCTGCGAGACTAGTTCCAAGTATGCCTTTAGTATCCATTAGGGTTTACAACAATGGTTTGAGGCCAATCAATTGATGACGTAATACATCCTTGCCACTGAGCATAACTAATCACTTACCGATCTTGCTTTTGTAGTTTTGATTCATCGGTTTTGGGATGATTTATGCATCATATCTAGGACCCCACCGTGTTGTAGAACATCTTGATTTTGTTAAGTAGTTTTGGTTACAAGAGTTCAATTGTGATTAGATTTTATTTAGATAAGACGTTCCAACTTTTGTGCAACTTGTGTTGATGAGGATTGACTTTGCTTCAACCTTTTGGATGATCGATACGGATATGCAATTTTCAGTTAATGATTTTGAGGCAACAGTTTGAGTTGTTGAAGAAGTTGTGTATTTTATTAGAATCTGGTGAAGTGTTGCACCAGCCTTGAAGTTTGTGTTTTGGGCACAACAGCCCAACACATCTTTTGCAAGTCAAAATTAGCCTGGCTTGAAAAACTTCACTGATACAGTTTTGAATAAGTTTTAAAGAAACAAGTTTGCAACAGACCTTGAGAGGATTGGGGAGAACCCTGAACGCATGGATTGGATAGTGTTGTAGTTGGAAGATTCGATGACAAATCTGAGTTTGAGGGATGGAAAGTGTTGCAAGAAGATACAAACATGGCATAATTTTAGCAATTGATCCTTTTTGATGGTTTTGAATTGACCAAGTATGGCTTTGTTCAGAGAAAATGTTCTTGCAATTTAGGCCCTGTTACCATCAAAACTAGTAGTCCTACAAGGTCTTCAAACTGCTATGGTAGCAACACAGGGGATAGGTGATCAATGTCACCACAACACCTGTCCTTCCCTGTTTGAGCCAAACTCCTATGCTAAGAGGCTCTGGGAGGCTTCCTGCAAATTATCACTTCACTACAAAGAGTATTAAGACCAGTGCCTAAACAGAGTACACTAGGTGAAGGTAGGAGTTAATTGTTTTAAATGCTTACTGAAATAAAAGATAACACAGAAAATAAAGTGACCAAACAACAAGCTAGCTTACCCTCAATCCTCAAAATAATGAGCAAGTAAAGTACAAGAGAGAGGGTTGAATGTTCTTACCACTTTCCGGATGATTTGAAATGTGAATACCTTGTAAGAAGTGAAGTGTTTCTTTACTGTCCTGTTATATCAGACCTGGAAAAATAGTATAGTACACAGAAAACCAACAAGCTAATGGCCTTTTGAGGCCTCCAACAAGTGTATAAATACACTAGATCAATAGATCTGTGGGTTTAGAGGGTAGGGAAGCAAAGTACAAGTGAATCTTGTGCCCTAGAGCCTTCAAATTTGCTGCAAAATCAATCTCCAGCTGGCTGAAAATTACTTTTGCAGAAATGGGGTTCAATTCCTAACAAGGTCAAAACCCAAGATTTGCTACAACCAATAAAATTACTTGTTGGGCTGTAGTTTCACTCTATATTGACCAAAAAATAGAGATAAAGCATATAAACCAGATCTGGAATGAATGTACAAGGGTTTATGAAGTGAATACTTACAATACACACCTTTTTATTTGTCCACAAGAGTGTAGACCTGAAAGTTTTATTGGCTGTAATAACACAGACTTTCACATTATTTCTCAAGAAAATCCTTGTAAAAGATATTCAATGAAGCACAAAACTCAAAGGAATATGTATCTTGGGGTAGGGAAATTCCCAAGCAACAAAAACCGCAAGATCTGCTAGCTTATAAAAGATAAAAATGAAATACAAAGCTAGGGTATGATTATTTTGTATTTTTTATAATAAAAGATGATTAAAATATTTGAGATTTAATTGGTTGAAGAAATTGAGAGATTTTTACCTTTAGCTCTTTTACCTTTAGATGTCTCTTAGTTTGAGAGGTAGTGACCCCACATGCTTAAGATTGGCTCGAATATATTTCTAGTCAATTGGGTTTGGAGTCGAAGGACTATTGCTCCCAATGCTAGAAATTCAATTATAGATGGGTTCCTCCTTGGACTTGCTAGGAGAGCTCCTTAAGGGATGGTCTCCAAGACAACCAATCAACTAGGGTCAAAGTGATAACAAACCACTTGGTTGAAGCTACTTCCAAAGAAGTTGGTCCGACAACTTGTGTGTGTTACACTAAGAGCCCACAAAGAAAGTAAGGAGACGAAAGTCTATCATTTTTCTTCCACGTGACTATGTAGCCCCTCAATGGATTGATTGGTCACCTCTTGCAATTCTCGTAAGGAACCCTTATCAAAGCACAATTACAATAATCCAAGACCAAGAAAAACAAACATTATAGTAGATAATCCACAATGACACAAGCGAGTTGAATTCCAAAATATGGCATTATGATTTCACAAAGTTTCAACAACAACAAATGAGAGGAGGGGCTAGCCTTATATAGTTTTTATTGTAACAACTACTTTCTACCTCCCTCAAAAAAAGATTTTTCTTGGTTTGCTCATCGACAATTGGTTGGAGGCTAAACCCATGATTAATATTTTTAATTATATAGCGCCATTGTGAAAATGAGATAGATTCCGTTTTTAGAATGCTTGACCAATTGATTTGTCCACATGAGAGATTTGCCCCACCAAGAGAGAGGTCGTATGGTCCTTGAGAAGGTTTGATTTGGATGGAGGAAGTCCAACGTTCCACTTGGGGACAATTTCTTCTTGAGGAATGAGCTAAAAACGGTTATACTTTGTCCACATTCTCCTCTCAGTCTTCCAACGGCTAGTTTAACTCTTTGAATTTATTAATGCGAGGTTACGAATTGGTCATTTGGTGAATAAAATAATTATATTTTTTTGAGAGGAGAGCATCTTTAACCTGTCAAATATTTTCCCAAGGCTAGTAGACCTCAACGTCTCATTCCTTTCACCATTTGACTTTGGAATATGTGCCCAATGATTTTATAGGAGTGGGACGATTTTTTCTTGGGAGGCAATATCTCCCTCAGTATTTCATCAATCAAAATTTTGCAACATGGGTTTTTCTTGTTATTTTTTTCTAATCATTTTGAACCCATGTTGTATTTTTCGTCCAGGGACCACAACCTCGGGATCCATGAACTGCATCAAAAGACGTGCAATGATGAAAACTTTGTGAGACAACCATGTTGAGAACAAAAATGATAGTGCACCATGGCCAAGGGATGCCTACAGACTCAATATAAAATAACCATGTGGGAAGATAGGTGTGCATGACATGGACCGGACTAGGTCCCACAAACTGCAATCACCCCTACAGAAGACCTGTGGCTCCACACAATCATGTGTTTCAATAGATCCATGCCAAGGCCTCCAATCCTATCCAGGACGAGAGACATTGAAACGGGGACTAAGGGGACTGATCATGATCGAATTAAGTCTGGGAGTCCACTACAAAAAATCATCCACTATGGTTTACATGGCTTTAACTTGCATCCTTGGGATTACAATGGTGTAGCCAAAATGAAAACTCTAGGGACCTCCTAGAGAGGTAACATGCCCTTTTACTAGCCAACATAGTTATGGAGGATTGTGAAATATTGTATTTTGTTTGTGCTATCAGGAACTAACATTGTATATATATGATTGCCCACTCCCTTTTGAGAGTAAGGTGAGAGCCATATATGACAATGCGTTCGACATTTTTTCTATTCTAATATAATTTGTATTTATCGCAGTTACTGTGTCCTTTATGTGCATTGTTTTTTTTCAAGAAAAAAATGTATTTTTATTTGAGAAATAAAAACACAGTACTTAGGTGCTTTAGGCACAGTCTAGAATGGATAATCTAGAGATAGATCTCTTCAAAATCTTTCCCTATAGTAGTACATCCAGAAAAATCCACAGCCTTCATAATATCAAGTATATGATCTATAAAGTAAACAAAACGTAGACTTGATAGTCCCTAGTACTATCATATTACAAGTTCAAAAGAAGTTTAGAAGTTGTTTAATGCAAACTGATGGATGACCATTGTATGGCCATCTTGTACTTCTTCCAAAGAACCATAAATCTTAGGTAGTTGAAGTCCTTCCTTTGAGAGCTGATCTACACTCTTGTTGTGCTCCCTATAAACATGAGTATATCTGATCCAAATAATCTGATTAGATATTGCCTTCAATTGCAATCCTAGAGGAAGGAGAGAATTATTTTGTACTTGAATGCTTCCTTTCATCCAGTTAATGACTATAGATGAGTCACCCATGACCTGAAGCTTATCAATCCCTCTATCTAAAGCAGATTTTAGTAAATAGTATAAGGCCTTGAATTCCCCTTGGTTGTTTGTTCCTCTTCCTTTATTACCTTTGACTTGAACTCAGTGTGTCTTTGTAAAATACAGAATGAAGCCAATCTCATTGATAGAATCTGGGCCTTGACAAGCCCCATCGAAAAACCCCCAAGCGTATGACTTATCCACTTGTACCGCCGAAGGAATTCCCTATGGATTAACCTTGGGCTTAACCTTGTAATATGCAAATAAAGCATTAACTTGGACAACTACCTGAAAAGTGGGCATCATCTTCTCTTCAAACAAAATAACATTTCTAGCTATCCATATTCCCTACAAAACTAGAAATGGGATTGCCTCGAAGCACTTTAGATAATGTTGAGTAAACCATACATTGAGACATGTATCTATGGATTCACATTTCCAAGGGCTTTGGATACCCAAAAACTCCCCAACCTCAACCCAAACTTTCTGAGAGAAATTGCAATGTAAGAACAAATGTGAAGTGTTTTCCTCACTACACCTACAAAGTAAACAAATATTTGGACTTGTTATCAGAGGGTTTGTGCTTGTGCAAAGCCTTCCACAAGATCCCAATCTTTGTAACAATTGGAGGTATCTACCACTGTCACCTGGGCAATTACTTCTCTTGTTTTAGTGAAGGAAATAAGTCCAACACAAGGGAGGCTTCCCTAGTGACTTCAAGGGATCAAATAGCAAGATTAGCCAAGCCTACAACTCCCTATCTTGGTCAATTAGATGGTCAAGCTAGGTCTAGGGAAAGTGAAGTGACAAATGGGTTTGAACGAGGTAATTGGACAACTTGTACGAGACAATAAACTCTTCAATGCATAAAATCATCAATTGCCAAGTTATATAGTATATCAATCACCTTTAGACACTAGATGACAAGTAAAACTTATTTCTGTTGTAAATTTGCAGCAGTCAACCAGTTTATATCAGCAATGAAAGATTTATAACAACAATAAGAAAAACCACCCAGAAAATTAACAATTTACTCTCAAAATTTAGCTTGCAACAAGGGAAACAATACCCAATTGCTAAAACAATTTTCTGGGCAAGTTTTACCACAATATTAAGCAAATTTGCTGCAATAAACTGCAGCCCTAATGGCTGTAGTATACAATTTATGACAGCAGCAAGTAAACCAATAATTATTCAAAGCGTTAGGGTAGAATCAACTTGCTAACGATGTCATAAATGCAATTTAAGAGAGTGTTTTGAGAGAGAGAATATTTAATTTAACTAGGGTTTCAACCATCACATGCAATCAACTAGACTAGTGCCGTTTCTCTTTCTTGGACAATGGAGTCAAGTAACACACCATGAAAATTGCTAGGTGCAAGAGGTGTGAAGATCAAGCAAGGGCATATAACCTCATAAACCGTAACTCCAACTTCTTAAAACAAACCCTAGGGCATATAGCCTCATAAACCCTAGGTGTCGTTTTTCCTATAACCTCTAGAAACAAGATTTAAATTGAACTAGGTCAAACCCTAGGGGGATGAAGCCTCCCAATCCCTAGGATTTGAACTAGCTGAGACAAGAACCCTAGGGTATAAAGCCTCTTAAGCCCTAGAATAATGTCTTAATGCTTCAACAATTAATGACAATTGAAATTAGGGAGGGGGATAAAGCCTCTTAATCCCTCCTAAGGTTTCAAGCACACAAGGTATATGCAACAATTAAGCCTTTAAAAGAAGACTTGAACAAAATATACCACACACAAGCCAGAAACTTGAACAAAGAAGACTTTCTAGGCCAAGCACATGCATGAGGAAACCCTAATTCAACATCCAATCACCAACAAGAGACAAGCATCCAATAAAAATCATCCTTAAAGTGGTGCACACTAGATTCCAAGAAGACAAAGAGATAGAGCGAACTTTTCTACAATGTTTTCTCACAAGTGCAAGGAGTGATGATGATGCGAAATGAAAATGAGTGCTTCCTCTATTTATATGAGGTAACCAAGCACTATTTGTCCACAAAATTTGAGTAAAACATCAACAATTCATGCTAGAAGTGGGGCTGACCCCTCAAAATAACATCTACAATGAACGATCATGCAAATAATACATCAATAAGTCACATGTGTGGTGATGTCAAGCCTTCAAGGGTGTGGAGGAGGCCTCCAAAGGCCACATGTCATCATCAAGGAGTGTAAGCAAGGTGAAAGACTATCATCAAGTGCCCTGTCACATCATGTGGTGTCCAAGTGGCAAGCAAGCCCCAACGTCATCAAACCCTTGTGTGTGACGTCATCATCAAAAGCCCAACGTTGAAGTTGAAGTAGGTAACGTCTGAGATGGAGAAGGAGTGTATCTCGTCTCTACATGGTGTCTCGTCATCTATTAGTGCAACGTCCTCCATCCGAGGCACAATAATCTTCGGGGTACAATGCCCAGGGTGTGGGCTTCTTGCCCATTTGTGTGCCACCATGACCATATCTAGCAAATGCAAGCCCATCTGTCCATCATCCAAGGTACGAAAGATGTGAGAGCCTGTATTTGAGTGTGTCAAGCCATCCAATGACTCAACGCCCTGCATCACACATGCCATACCCTGTAAACAGATGCACAATGTCCTGGGTGAAAGCATGGGACGTCCTTCAAAGAACCATGTCAGGTGCATCTAAATCAAATCAAAGTGTGGAATCAAGTAAAACTAATGTTCACAAGGTATAAGAGACCTTAGATCATACAAAGTAAGCTGTTACTTAAGATAGAAGCCACATAAACAGTTCACCTCAAGTATCTCCTTCAAATTTCACATTAGCTCAAGACTTTATGTAAGTTGGCAAGTTTGAATATGGAAGGACCATCATCAGACCCTATTAGGTGTGCCAACCAAAACAGGAAAGAAAAGACCCAAGTAGAGGGATATGTCCTAGGGGATGCAGGAAAGAAAAGAACCCTTCAAGAGTAAATGTGATAGTGAAATGTGTTTGGCTTACTTCATGGCTTATGAAGTCATTTGGTCCATTTCTATGAGTGCCTTTGTGGAGGGTGCACTTGCTCTTGAGTTATCACTTTCTAGGCGCTACGTTTTTCCAACCCCTTAATCTGCCTTTTTATTGTCCTTTTATTTATTTGTAAGTCCCCTTTACAAGGTTTCAAGCTTTAGCATTCATTACTTTGGGACTGGGGCGAACCCGGAAAGGGTAGAGCTCAAGTATGGACTGCCTTTTAAGAGTCCTTGCTATTATTTCTTTCTTTCTTTAGCATCATTCTTTCTTCATTATTTTTTATTAGCAGCTGTAAATCTAACAAAACCATAAAATTAACATAATAGATTGGATCTAAACACTACTGGAATTATTTTACTTGCATGTAGCGGAAAACTATAAAAGCAAACACACCCATAAGACACAATTAATTCTGCTCCACAAAATCAGTTCTTCATTGAAAATTTCTGAACCTACTGGAGCTCCCACACAGGGGAAAATGGCTCCTGAGAAAAACATAGCAAAATCACAAAAATCTGAAGACAAAAATCACCTCAAAGTGCTGCTGAGATTTGCTGTACGGACCAGCAGCTGTACGACCTGTTCTGTACGGTCTGTACAGCCTGTACGAACTCGCACGTGTGGGCTATATGGCTCACACGTGCAGCCTGCAAACCGATCTTCTGTTGTCTAGAAAACCGTGTGGCCTTCTACCCTTTGACAGATTGCATGTGTGGCTCCTCTCTCAACTTGCTGCTGTATGATTTGCTGCTGATAATTAATGCCCTGCCTCTCTGATTTCTTCCTGCTGTAATCTCCTCACCAGTTTGAAAATCAAAATTCTGATTTTTCTCTTCACCTCATCCTCCATGAATAAAAATGAAATTGTGTCTTTGTCTTTTGCCTTCATGTCCTTTTATAACATTGACCTAGGCTCATCAATGCTCAAGATCTAATCTTGAGATCAACGGTCCTCATTTAATTAAATCACTAAGTACTTAAAAGTATTTTTAAATAATTAAATGTCACTTTAATAAAAGACGTCACTTTAATTAAATAATTAAAGTGACTTCTATAAATAGCAAAAGATACTTTAATGACAATTTGCATAATTAGACACACTTATGACAATACTTGTCTGGAGCTACAAACGCTAACACTCCCAAGCTTGTCTCTGAACTAGATGAGGAAGGTATTTTCCACCACCCCAAGCTTGTCTTTGAACTAGACGAACTTGCCTTTGATCAAAGGCTTGGTGAAGATGTTTGCCAACTGCTCCTTTGTAGGAATATATAGGAGCTTCACTGCTCCTTTCTGCACTCTGTCACTGATGAAGTGTTACCGGATCTCAATGTGTTTGGACCTATCGTGAAATACTGGATTCTCCGAGAGCTTGATGCAGCTCTGGTTATCACAGTGGATCACTGTAGGCACAAGCTCCTGTCCAAACAATCCGCTAAGAAGCTTACAAAGCCAAATGGCCTCGCAACTAGCCAAGCTGGCTACCATGTACTCAACCTCAGCTGAACTCAGAGCCATTGAGGTCTGCTTCCTCCCGAACCAGAAAATAATTGCGGACCCCAAGCTGAAGCAACACCCAGAGGTGCTCTTCCCGTTAGTATCACTTCCAACCTAGTCTGAATCTAAATATCCCTACAACCTGATACCACCACCACCAAGACACTGTAGCCCATATCCTACCGTGCCGTGCAAGTATCTGAGCACATGTTTTGCAGCAACCCAGTGGACCTCCCTCGACTCCACCATAGACTGGCTCAATGTGTTAACTGCAAAATAGATGTTTGGTCAAGCATTGACCAAATACATCAACGAACCAATACGTTTCCTATACTCCCTGCCATCTACCAACTCTGAGGTAGAAGAGTCAATCTTCCTCAAGTTGGTCACCATCGGTGTGGCCATCGGTCTGCAATGCTCCATCCTGAATTGCTTCAGGATATCCAAAGTGTACTTCCCTTGTCCGAGGAAGATCTCGCCCAATCGCTGCCAAACCTCAAGTCCCAAGAAGTAGTGCATTGGCCCGATGTTCTTCATCTTGAATTCTGACGCTAGATCTGATTTTCACCCTGCAATCAATCTGTCTGCACTTGTCAGAATGAGATCATCAACGTACAAGACCAGAATGAGGATCTCAGATCTAACCAATAGAAGGTACAGGTTGGGATCTGCCTCACTCTTGGTGAAGCCCATGCTCTGCAGATAACTGTCAATCCTGGCATACTAGGCTCTAGGCGCTTGTTTGAGTCCATATAGGGCTTTCTTAAGCCTGTATACATGTGTCTCCTTGCTGTAGACCTCAAACCCCT
>ML820442.1:124822-136181 GCA_009831015.1 Picea engelmannii | reverse complement strand
GCTATAGATATCACTTTGTATTTCTCATCACTTCCATAGGTTACATGTTTGATCTTATAGATCCTCTTGGAAGTCATCACAGACTTCCCTTTTTGTCTCTAAACAATATCTCATACATCATTTTTAATATATATTGGTATTCTTCTTCTATGTAATATTACCATACTTGTTCACCCATAGCTTCTTCATGGCAAGGAGTCTTAGAATCAATGAAGTGTCTCATGGTTGAAGGATAGCTTGAAAAAAAATCTCTTTTTATTTCTCAGGATGTCCCTTGAGGGACTTATATGTTCCTCTGCCTCCTGTAGATTTTTGTTGACTTTATACAGGCCTTTTATGCCTTACTACAATATCCTTGGGTATATAAACTAGAGCAACTGAACTAGTTGGAATTTTGTCTATCTCCATTTGAATTTTTGAAGGGGGAGAAGGTATTGTCTCTTCCTTCCTTTTATTTTGGTTTTGACTCTCTCTTGAGTCAAGTAACTCTCTATGAAGTCAGAAGGATGAAAGTCCTCTTTTATTTTTTTTCTAAACTTTTTATGTCTTCTTTAACCAGCATAATAATCGATCAATAAGGTTTGGACTCTCGTACCATATATAATGGTCCAAGTCATGAGGGCTCCCACACTAGAGATAATACCCTTCACTTATTAAGAAAGCAACCAACTATAAAATTAATGATCAACTAATTTACCTGGATCTGTAGTCATGTTCAACTCTATGTTTTTTCTTTAGAGGAAGTATTTCTCATCTCTCTTACCTTCATTATTTTGGGATGGGTCTGGATTAATGTCAGCGGTGGAAGCATATTGTCTTCCTTTCTTCCTGGTTGGAAAAATCCTTGCATAATGCCCATATTTGTCACATCTGAGGCATTGAATTTCTTAAACATCTCTTCTCTGATTGTGACCTAGGGCTGATGAAAACTTATCATCTCTAAATGTTTGTCTAAGGTTTCTTTTGAATCTTCCTCATTTCTTTGTATGAAGTGCAAGAGCATGGTTTTCATCAGGGATGTCTTCCACTCCTCTATTTCTAAGTCTAAGTTCTTCTTGAGTACAGTCTTTCCAGAGACGATCAAAAGTTGGTAACTTTTCTCTTACACTAATGCTTTGAAGAAAAGGCTCCCAATGTTTTGGAAGATTGTTGAGAGTAGATAAGACAAGTTCTTTGTTGGACATGATTTCTCAAATGGCTCCTAGTTGTTATTTAATCTCTGATATCTTCCTAAAGAAGGTAGAAATTGTATCACCTTTCATCATCTTAGTACTTTGAAGCTATCCCTTTAAGGTGAGAGCTCTCAGGGTGTTGTCACTTTCAAACATATCTTTAATGCTTCATACATTTCATAAGTTGTCTTTAGGTTGGAAATACGAGGTAAGATATGATCTCTTACTGAGTAGATGATTAATTTTCTTGCCTTGAAATCTTCTTCCTTTCTTATATTCTTCTCTTCATCGGTAGTTGTATCTGGTAAAGTTTGTTTTACCGCATCCAAAAGTTCAAATTCTTCAAGGGTAACCTGAAGCCTTGAATTCCAGGAGATGAAATTTCTTTTTCCATCAAGACTATCTTCTACTAAAGTTATGTTCTTCATTTTTTCGGATTTTTTCTCAAACTCTCACCAACTGGACTTAGAAAACCTAATGGTTTTGTTGGGATTATGACTGTCAACAATAAAATTTGAGAGTGTCACAGGAATGCTTGTTGAGTTGAAACATTTCTTCAAGAAGTTGTGGAAACCCTAAGAATAAGATTCTGCATAAAATTTCGGCACCCTAGAAACCCTAGGGCCAAAAACTCAAAATATTCATAAATTCACTTTGAATATCTCTCGAGATGCATTGAAGAAGGTTGTACAACTTGATCCAAGTTTTATCTCCAACTTCCACTTGTAAGGTGCTGAAAATGCCAATCAAGTGAGGGTCGTACGGATTTCTGCAGAAACCCTAGAGGTCGTATGGAACTATAGAAGGAGGGTGGATTAGCTTTTTAATTTCTTGTGCAAGGGTTATTCAATACATAAGATTTGAAACCATGTTGACTTTTTAATATGAAATGTTTAAGCATGAATTTCATTCCATTTTAGCATTTAAATTAAACATTAAACTATTTTGTTGCAGCAACCAAGATCATGAGAAGAAACACCATGCACAAGTACACAAGAAGTATCATGGGAAACCCTTCTCAACAAGGGAATAAAACCCATCCAATCATTTTCTATATTCTTCAAGAGAAATACCTTCACCACCAAGAAAACCTAGCACACAAGAGGGTGCTTGCAAACCCTAGAAGACTAGTGCCCAAGAGAGGTGCACACTTTTCCCAAGAAGACGTACTTGCTGAAATTTCCAAACTCACACAAAAGATATGATTCCTCAATGGGGAATTTACCTTTACTTATATTAAAATTGAACTGTCAATAGAAGTGTCTATTGGAAGAACAGGTTTGACCTCTCTAACTCACAATATAATTAATAATAACCAGATTAATTATCTTTTACATTAATTATCAATTACATTAAGGTGGGGCCGACCTGTACCCTTTACATTACAATTAGGTTTACAGGCAGGACAAACTCTTGAACAATATATCAATGGATCTCATACACCCACTAATGCTCAGCCACTAGGGGCACATCCATATAGATTTCCATATCTCTATCTCACTGCATCTCACAGGAGAACCACACTCACTAGTGCTCAGCCACTAGGATCATGTTCACCTATGTTCATCCACAGGAACATCCAAATCAACAGATCTTCTTTGCCACTGCATTACACAAGAGATTCATTTGGAGTTCATCATCTCAACTCTTTTCTCAAAGGAGGCTAATACATCGTCTTCATCTCTGTCTCACAATGATGCACCCAGCTCATGGGAAACTACATGTTCACCTTGTGCTCAACCACAGGCACGTCCAACTCAGTAGATCTCCTTTCTCACTGCGTTACACAGGAGAATCATCTATATTTCTTCTCAACTCTCTGTAAGAAGGAGGCCATCACTACGTTCCAGATCTATCTCAGATAGGAGTCACACACCCAACTCATGGGCTCTCTTTGAGGTAGACTCACGCAGGAAGAGGGGAAGGCAATCCTTGATTTTATGGAGTTTTGACAGCTTGTGCACCAACACTCTGTGAAGATGAACTTGGGGAAGAAGAAGTATGAGGAGGATAATATTTTCCCTTGACAGTGTAATATTTGTTCCTAGTATTGATTATCATATCATCCTCAGGTTCGATCCAATCTAAAATCGTGATTGTGGTATCGGGCCTTTTTCCAAAGATCTTATCTCTAGCATTTTTCTTAACTTTGCAAGTACTTTATTCATGATTTTCTTCACAGAAGTTACACCAACTTCAAGACATAATGTCCTTTGGCTGAAAATTATTTTCATTAGTATTCCTAAAGGAACTAAGGAAGAAGCATATTCAACAGGGGTGGGTGAATAAACACTTCCCTTTCATTCGTAAGCTATCATCCTATTGTTCATATCTTGCATGAGTTGTAGGAGGGAATACATATTAGTTTTATTGATTGAATCCCCTTTAGGCAGACCCGTTCTTTCGAGTTTCTCCTCATATTCTAGACAAGTGTGAAGAGTGGAACCAAGATTTTCAACATAATTTTCTTCGAGTCTGTGACAATAAGGGGAAGGTAGTGCATTATAATAATGCATGAAAATGGCTTGATTTTGCAGATGGATTAGTTCATGAATTTGATTGTATAAATTGGTGAAGAGAAGGTTAAAATACTTAATGATTTCACCATCTTTATAAGTGATATTGTTGCATTCCCTCAACTGCTCTGCCAGACTTTTGGACTATCCATAAGTGGACTTGAACCAATAAACAAATTCTTCCCATGTGGAAATAATTTTGGGAGGGAGGTCAAAAAAATATGTCGCAGCTTTCCCTTCGAGGGAGTTGAGAAATAGACGCATGCAAGTGTCATTATCGTTAGCCCTAATGTTATGAAAAGCATTGGAAAATGCTACTAAGTGTTCATTTGTAGTAACAATATTATTTCTCGAGAACTTAGGAATATTCTCCTTAAACTTTGGTAGTGGGTGAGTAGCGGGTGCCAATTTTAAGGGAGAAGACATGTTCCATGGAGTGGTCGTATCATCTTCTTCAAACTAAAAATCCCATATTTATTTATCACTTTAGTAGGATTGGTAGTGGATTGAACATGAACCTGATTTCTATATATACTACCAATTATTGATGAAGCAGAAGGTTGGGAGGAGGAGGCACCTCCACTTCTACTACCACTACCTGCAGATGTCATGTTGAAGGTAATAGGTAAAGGTGATGAAGGTGAACTAGCAGAAACGGACAAAGTTCTCCTTAGAGCACTTTCTTGGGTTGACAAAATGATTTTCCTTCTTCCTTTTTAAAAAATAGGAGTAGTTCTAGGGGACAATCCTCTTCTTCTTCGAAAAAATTGAGGATTTGAGGACATGAAAAGAAAAAACAAGGATTTAGAGAAAGATGAGTTACTATTTATTTCTAGGCCACCTTTGCCTAGCTTCCTAGCATTCACGGATGCTTATATCTCTTTCAACTACTTCCCATGACCGTTCAAGTTCATCTCGAGTACTAGAAGTTTCTAAAATAGTGTTGAATAAAGTCAAAGAAATACTAGTTTGATCATTAATATCATTTCCAATATTGGGTTGTCTTGTAACAGGTGTTGTCTTATAATAGGTGTTGTCATCAAAAAAATCATTCAAGGAGTATTTAAACAAAACAGGAAAATTTAAAGATAATCGTGAATACAATCAACCATAGAGATATGGAAGATCTCCCCAGTATGATCTCCAAATAAATGTTGAGGAAAAGGTATGGAAAACCTTACTCAAACATTTTCAGATCTTGTCTAGCTAAGACAAGATAGTTGGGAATTTCACCCGGGGTTTATAGCCTTGAAAACAATTGCTTAATCCATGAGTATTAATTACAAACGACCAAGGTTGGTTTTTATGTGTTGTATATATCAATGAAAAAAAATTAAACTTAAACAAAGTTACATGAATGTGTACAAAAATTATACAAGGTATATATGGATATCAAAGCAAAAGAATGAACCATATCATTAAAACACATGTGTGAGACTGAAATAATAATATCATTTTTCGTTTATTTTATTCTGAGATACAAAATTGAGTTCTCTCTACAAACGCCTATGAGGTTAGGGAACAAAATCAAATTTAGAAGCCTTCGATGGGCATCATACAAAAAGACTCTGACAATCAAGAAGAAAACCGAAGCTAAATATCTGGATCATCCTACCACAAAATGTTGCCACTTGACTCTGTAAGATATGCTTTATCAGTCATGAAACTAAATTCATGCACGAAAAAAATACACAAACTGTCAAAGATAAATCATGCACCTTTAAAAAAAGTTGTTGAACTATGTGATTTGTTTTTTATTCATGTTGCATTCAATAAGACCTTGTTTTCATCAAGAGGATTAATATTTCTAGTAAATTGAGAATGAATGAAAGTTGAAAATATCTCATTGGCATAGATCAAACCTTATGGATGTAGTTATCCTTCTATTCTTCCCCTTTGTCTCTTCATCTCATTAAGTTTTTGTTCCTCTTCAATAAGTTAAGGTAGTTCAACTACCTTTCTTTAGTTAAGTCAAATTAACTCAACTAATTAGTTTGAGAAAAATAAAGAATAATAATATATAAATAAGGTCTTAAATAATAACTAAATAGGTGGTCCCCCTTGTGACTCCCATTTATTTCCTTTTGCATTAACAAATATCCAAATCATTCAATTCAAAAATATCTCCTTGTAACTCCTACTTCTATATATATATATGATCAAATAATAAATATCAAAATGTAATATAATCATGTCCTCAAAAATAGCATCATATCTAAGTTGTCCAATAAAAAATGCTCAAATGAATGATGTTGTCCAAAATAGTGTCAAAATATATGCTTGTTGTCTAAAACTTTATCAAAATAAAAATATTGTCTTCAACATATAAAACAACCTTAATCGTCACCAAAATCCATATTTACTATGTAAGTCATTATGCCTCTTCTCGTTGTTGTCCCCTTTTGATTTTTCTATGGCAGCCTTTGACTGGTTAGATCCTCGAGGTTGAACTGCACTAATAACATGAGAACATCCATCCTTAAGATGAAGGCGAGAGGAGACTGATTTGGAAAATTCCTTAGATGAATCAGAGGGGGTAGTTATTATTTTTCCCTTGTCCTGCATAGGCTTGGGTACATTTGTTCTTAATCTTTTACTGTCATGTGATTATTGGACGGGTGAGACACAAGATCAGCTTGGGAAACTTGATTTTTTGGTGATGGAACGGGTAATGGAAATGATGGAGTGGGCCAACTGTGGTGGTGAAGAGTAGGTTGGTGGAAAATCTCTTTCCAACCATCGTTAATGGGTGGTTATGGTCGCATTGATACATGAGGAGGGACTGGAATGCCGGAAAAATTATGGTTGGGATGAAAAGGAGGTATGTCAGGTTGAGGCTGCAAAATTCCCCAACCAACCAGGTTGAATAAACCATCTTGGAAAAGTTGATTTATCTCTTTAGGATCAACATTAAAGTGTATAGAGAACCATGGCCTTCTATGGCCCCTTTTCCAGTTTCCTTTGTTACTAGAATTTATGCCCTTCTTTGCATTGTTGCCCCTGTTTCTTCCTCTACTAAAGAAACTCATCCTGAAGAAATAATCCAAAACATGTCATGAAAATTTATTAATAATCCGTGCATTAAATCTACCTAAATAGAATTAAAAGTTGGCTCTTATCATTTACCACATAAGCACATGCAATCCATCCATAAAATCACCAATCAATTGTTGTCCGAACATGGAGTGAACAGGGCTATTGGGAAGATGAGGGGATTGTAATGGATGTAAAGTGGTATAATGGTCAGGAAACACCATGAGTATTATTCAAGTAATTTCAGAAAACAATTACACTAACATCCAAACACCAATCAATGCCAACTTCTTCCTTTTAAAACCCCTTTCATTCTAATGAAATTCACAACAACAGAATACGGAAAATTTAAATGTATCTGGGAAAGTGAGGGGCTTGTAATAAGTGAAAAGTGATATAATGGTTGGCAATGAGATGGTTACTTTTATGTTGATGAATTAAAATTTATTATCTTCAAATCATCACTTCCATTATTCCAAAAAAAACTATGTTCAACATTCAAACTCAAGACCCATCTATCCCAAAAAACAAAAATATAAAAATCCTTAGAATTGTCACCCCACAATTCCCAGATTTCCTTTTATTTTACATGGATATATATTACTTGAGAGAAGGTGCAAGGAACTGTCTAACATCCAAAGTACAATAACACCAACCAACAGGTAGGGACGAGAAGAACCAATACAAACCCTTTAACTTCCACATAAAATAACATAATCCAAAAGTTATATAACAAGGAGAGCTTGAAAATCTTCAAATGCCTCTTATGTTTAACTTAATTAAACATTATAAAATCTTTAACATAAAACAATTTCTATATGAATCATACAACCATACAGGTCATCTTCAATTGTGCATGTTTAACATCATAGCATTGAAATAAAACCACTACAACCATCTCCATTCACTGCAAAATTTGTTTTCTTTTAATTGCACGCTTTTAATTTCATATGTTACTTAACAATAGAATGATCCCAGTAAAAAAACTCAGACCAACTAAGGGCACGATGGAGTGAAATCTATGCCAACCATAATTTGACATAAAGTTAATGTCAACCCTACAATGCTTATCATGTGACAGACTGGGTTCGGACGTCTAGTGGCTTTATTCACTAGTGATCCACCAATAAAAATTGACCAAAAACACTCATAGGTAACACAAAACCAATGATGCAAGTAACAGATTTACTCACTATCAATCAGAACCAAACTCAAATTAAATCCCTATCATGTGTTTACAACCACCTAGCCAAATAGGGTCAGGTCCGACCGGAGGGAGAGAGTATTATTTAATGGAGTTAATACAACCAAAACTCTAACACCATCATTACAAACTATGACACAGTCATATCCAAAGTGCCACCAAACAATCACCCTCATATACATTTAAGATTGTGGGAGGAATTTCAACAGTGCCACCATCTAAAACCCAATCATAGAACAAGAACAAGCTTCGCATTCACCCAACCAATTGTCACATAACTTCAGAATAGGTCGTGTTCGGTACCTAGGGGGAAACCAAAACCTTGTTTCTCCATTTCATTCATAACAACAATTCCCTCAGACCACACAGGGCTGCAAACAACACCCACATGTCGAACATAACAATTTAGATGGGGTAATATATAACAGAGGCTGAAAAGTCTCCTATGACTGTGTGGCACGTCAAGAAACAGAACCCATCACAAAAAAAATGCCATTTCTATTAATGGAGGTAAACCCATTTCGAAATTGCAGAAGGAGCGAAACAAAGAGACATAGCATACCATAGTTACCATAACCAGTCCCAAAAATGAAGTATCATAACCAATCTATTATCAACATCCCTAAAACCATAGTGCTCAACTATGACAAGGAACAAAAGTATCATTTGTGCAACCATAACCCAGAAATTCAACAGGAAATGAACCAAAAACCATTTACAACATGCCAACCAACTCACACAGATAGAGCATACATATTCACCATTGTAAATTTAGAAAGAAAGCATCCAGTAAGAAAAATCTAAGAGCCAACTAACTATTCTACCTTGGAGTAGAGTGCATAATGAATGGAAGACAAGAAACTCATACCTGTTGTGGAAAACGCAAAGGAAAAACCAACAACTCTGTTATTTTCTCCAAAAGTTGAGCAACATGGAGTAACCACAGCCCAAACCAAACACAATGTGAATTGAGGGTGGAAGACTCGGGGGTATGGTTGGAGCGACGTGCAATAATTGCACGTCATTTCCAACATAAATGACCACCAACCGAAGTACGAGCGCGCCATACACTAGCCCCAAAACATTAGCATAACAAACCATATAATAAGCCACAGTTTTCCAAATTAAACAACGATTTACCACCTTGTTGTATGCAACCTTAACACCATACTTCATATCCATTGCTAGAATAAGGGGATAACCACATTTCCTACATTAAAACATATCATAAGTAACATATAATATGATCATAATATCATATGTCTAACAAATCCCAAATTACAAGGATTGAATTTCCCTCAAAATAATAACATAACTATTTTCCACCATCATAACCATGAACAATGTATGTGTGAATTGAAGCTTGAACCTTTACCATATTCAAACCAATTGTAATATAGTGATGCCCAGAATCATGATAAAAGGCCAAACACAAGTGCAACAATAGTAACCAGGAGGGCCATTACACAACCCTTTAATTTACTCAACTCAATTTGCACATAACCAACCAATTATTGTTGGATCATGTTGTCATTGATGCCAATGGTTTAATTAATTGATGTCAAAGGATTGATTTCAAGTGATTTATTGATGCCAAAGGATGTTTGATTGATGCCAAAGGTTGATTGAATGATGTCAAAAGGTTTGATGTATACATGTCTTATCATAGTATATTAATGAACATGGATCAATGAGTTGKCATTGATACATGATGATAGATGAAGATGGATCGATGTGGTTTCATTGGTATATGATGCATTKTTGGATAGATGTAAAGATGAATCATTATTGYATTATCATGGTTGATAAGGTGTACAAATGGATGAACTCCAAAGTGGTYCCCTTATGGTGAAATCCCTCACAGGAAGACGCTTTGTGATTGAGTTATCCTTGAAGTATGGTTATGCTTCTATGTGSAATAATGAGTTGAAGATCAATGAATTTGTCAGAGAAACTATCCTAGATGGATAGTTCGTGTCATGCCATTTTYGATGGTATGTGGAATGTCACATAACTCCTCATAGTTTGAGAGTTATGGCCCTACGAAGATGAAGRACCCTCATATGTAGGCTTGAAGCCCCAAAAGGTCAAAGAAGTCAAAGTTCTTGAAAAGAAGAAATTATTATTTAAATGATAAAGTGAAGTGACAGAATCAAGAAGGATTATTTAAATAATAAACAGAAGTAACAAAATCAAAGAAGATTATTTAAATATTAAAGTAAGGTGACAAAATTGAGGAGGAATATTTAAATGATAAAGTAATGGATAACTTTCTAACGATGGAAAGTGGTTGACCCTAAAATAAGGAAAATAGGTTAAGTGACCTAGAAATGGGTTAAGTGACCTAGAAGATGAAGATTATAAATAAGTAGCATTCATCTCTTGTGAAATGAATCTTGTGTGTGTATCTCTTGAGCATGATTGAAGGTCTATTCTAAGAGAGAGAGAGAGAGAGAGAGTATGCAGAATCTCATGAACGCATCAAAGTTTCGGCATGTCTGAGATCATGAAGGAAAAAGTATCGAAGGTTCAGAAACCCTAGTTTATGAGTTATATATAGGCTGTAGTGGGTCAGGACGCGTACATGCACGGGATGTATGAAGACAGGGTGCGTACAATAGATGAAGTCATGGAGATTGGTGGTTGAGCTAATGACAAGCTCTTGAAGACTAAGGAAAGTTTCGGATCTGCATTCTATGGGCTCAGATCTGCCATAGAAACTCTGGTTGCAAAGGATCTAAGTATGTAGAGTAAAGAAAAACCCTACTTTCTCATAAGTATACGCAGGCTATATTATAGACTGGCCACATACATATGCGGGGTGTACTACTGGTAGGGTGCATACATACGCGTGTTGCACAACTGACAAGTCGCACACCTGTTGCAAATTGATATATGTTGAGGATTGTTGCCTCATCTCAGTTGGTGTTGAGGGTGTAATCTGAGTCTTGCATTATAGAGTTGGTGCTCTTGTAGAGTTGTACTCTATTCATTTGTTGAAAAACCCCAAGGATCATAGTCCGTAATAAAAATAAAATTGTACATACATATTTTGTTCTTTGTGTTCCTTGTGGTGATGATTTTTTTATGATATATTGATGATATATGTTGTTGATATGTGTTCACATCTAACTGGTTATAAATGACAGCAATAAGTAATGAGTTAATGGTGATTTCTTATTAATGAGTTTTATGTAAGAGGGAAGTTTGGGAAAAAGAGCCCTACACTGTTCACCCCCCCCCCCCTTCAGTGTAGTCGGTGTGTCCAACAATTGGTATCAGAGGAGGCCTTCACTATAAGCCTTAACAATCTTGGAGGAGATCCATAGACACACAAATGGATGATGAAGTTCCAATTCTTGATGAGGAAAACTATTCTACTTGGAGAATATAAATGAGAGTGTATTTTAAAGAGATGGGAGCAGGTATTTGGA
>ML820442.1:105469-124722 GCA_009831015.1 Picea engelmannii | reverse complement strand
CAAACCCTTGATTGCAATAATTCAAAATGTGATGATGTTGAATTTTTCTCTACAAGTGAAGAAGAAAATCTAGAAGTAGTTTGGATAAAATCAATTGATTATTATCCCATGGAAGAAGTAGAAGAAAAACTATTGGAGCTTAAAGATAAAGTTGAAAGAGGTCCATATAAATATAGCAATGACCACTATTATATAGACTATAGCTATATTTCAGATAACACTAAAAAAATTATCAAGAAGAGTCAAAGGCACATCTTGAAGTTAAAAGAAACGCTCAAAGAACTAGAAGAAAGTAGTAAGACTCAATTAGAAGAAAAGGAAGAAGAGATCACAAGAATAAAGAATTAAAAAGAAGATAAGAAAGTAGATGATGAGATTAGCAAAAGTTTTGAAACTATTGTCCATCTCAAGACCCAAATTGAAGAAGCCAAAAGGGTAGAGGAACTATTGAGGAATCAAATAAATAAAAAGGAAGAGTCATGTCATGAGTTAGAATTTGAAGTTGTTTATCTTAGAAAGAAAGTAGAGAAGTCGAACAAATTCTTGAATAGCTCACAAATCTTAAATCAGATCTTAGAAATTCAAAGATCACCAAATAAATCAGGTCTTGGATACAAGGGAGAACCTACACATGTTGAAGCAAGCACCTCAAAGAAGCATGAGGTAAGTCCCTTACTCTCAAAGGATGAAGACAATGTTGCAATTCAACCATCTACACAAGGAAAAGAAAATTTCAAAATAAAAAAGAAAGGAAGACATCAAGAAGCCATCTTTACTCCTCAAAGAAGATGGACACCAAAGAAAAGGTATGAAAGTGTTTTTCATGGTCAATGTTATTCATGTAATGAATATGGTCACAAAGCTTTGGAATGTAGATCTTATGCAAGGAGAAATAATGAAAGATTTCATAACACCATAAGGTGTTGGAGATGTGATCAAGTAGGACACATTGTTGTTCATTGTAACACAATGAGATGCTAAAGTTGTAGTGGATTTGGCCACAAATCCTAGGATTGTTGGAACACAAGAAGAAATTCCATGATGAGGACTTCATATAGCATGACTATAAAAAGGAATGAATTAAGGAAGGGAGACATATTTGAAAATATCAAAGCTCAGAGCTCAATTTCTGAGAAGCAGGGACACCTTCGGAGGTGGGTGAAGAAAACTAAACAACCAGAGCATAATGGAAGCCTTGAAGGAGGCTCAAGTATGTCATCTACTGAAGCATACGCGGGTGATAGTGGTAATAGTGTTATAACCCTAAATTGCACCACACATGCTTACCTGGAATCAAACCAACTCATATCCCTTCTTTGCCAAAGAACTGCTGAACAACTCTTTGAAAATCCTCTTTTATAAAGGCCCACGCGCCCTAATCCATTACTACACTCATGTACATGTTGGCTGACCCAAAACAGCTCGCGTGGACCGACAAAAGCACAAAAAAAGGAAAGTTTCTGACGGAGCACAAAAGCTATGGGTGAGTTAACTGAAACTCCCGGCCAAGCATGGCCGAGGGTTCGTCCAAATACCTAGCTCCTTCTAGCCTATAAAAGAAGGGGTAGGGGTCCCATTTGGAAGAGGAAAAATATAGCAAAGAAACTCTACCCATTTACGTATTCCCATTGTCCCAACTCTTTAGCCTTTCCTTGTGCCAAAGGAGATTCAAAGCAAAGCAATTGGAGGAAAGAAGAAGAGGAGCCCAGGATCAGGTTCGAGGAGCAGTGGCCGGTCTCAACTTTTGTAAGTTGACTCATTCAAAGTAATAAAGAAAATGCTTTTCCCATCCCAATTCATGAACTGTTTATAGTTTGATCAATATATGTTTGGATTTCTAACCCGTTAGTATATAGGTAGTATGCATGCATAGTTGTTGCTTGTCTTGGATGCAGGTCAGATTTGGAAGGAGTATCGCGAACAAGTAATCAAGCACAACAGAGGATCGACATCAAATGTCGGGAACGAGGTAGGTTGATCTTTCCATGCATTTACTAAGAAAAGGGGATTTAAATCTAGGGATGAAGGTAGAAAGTAATTTATCTTCAGTCATATCTGCGTGCAAAGTTTGAACTCTATTTGCTAGTCCATAGGGTGATTTTCCCCACAACAGAATTGGCGACCATACTGGGGAGACTCTCTAGGGTTCCTGGAATTTTTAGTTTTTGGGTAGTTTTACAGACTAGTTTTTCTTGCCTGTTTTTTATTTTGGTTTCTGTAAGGTCTGAGCTAGCAAGGAATTTGGTTTTCCATACCATCTTTCCCTGACTTTTACTTGACTGTGTTTTTCGAGAACCGCAGAGGTATACGCGGCTTGCATAAGGTCTGCACACGTGTGCCCGTGACCTACTCTCTTACATCCCGCGTGTGAATGCTAGTTGAAGAGGTAGCAGTAGCGTGTAGAGTTTAGAGAACTTTAGAGGCAGTCATCTTCTTCCCTGTCAGAATCACACATTCTCAGGGGGTTTTCTGGAATTCTGTCTGAGTCTTGTTTGCTAGCAGTCCTATCTCAGATTGTTTTTTCCTTATCATTTTTTCCTTACATTATTTGTTTTTCTTTCAAAAAGAGAGTTCAAACCTTCAAGGGATCCTGGTTATCAATATCAGTGGTCTCTTCCTAGTTTTGGGTCCTCTATCTTCTTTTTTCTCAGAGTTTAGATATACACGCGGCCTGTACAAGGTCAGCCCGCGTGTGCATGCCCTCTGTCTCTATCTAGCGCACGTTCGCACACGTGATGTTAAAGTGATAGTCGCATGCTTGTATAGGATACTTGTTGTTGAGGGTAAGGCATTCATCCTTTCCCTTGATAAGAAGTATTCCTCTCAGGTGTTTGAATCTCTGTCTGAGCAATCAGTCGCTTAGGATTAATCTTACACTTAGCTTGATTTTTCTCATTTAAAAAGTTGTCATAAAAATAAAAGAATTTTTACGGTTTTTAGACAAGTGTGAGAGTCATTTTTTTTTAAATTGCTCGTGTGTGATTTTTTAATCTGATTCTTTGTGATCTGCGATTAGGCCAGAATTGTTTTTCTTGGTTTATGCTTGTCGTTATTTTTCTTTTCTTGCTTTACTAGCATTTAAATAAAATAAAAAAATCTCTTTTCATTTTCTTGTTTGGTTGAAAAGTGTGTTTCTGCATTATTAAGCCAGGGAAAATTCTTTTATTTCATAAGTTTTTGCAGTTCACTTATATCATAAGTAGCTCGTAGTCGAGTGAAATTCCTTTGAGTTTGTTGTCCAAAATCTTAGAAAAATTAAAAATATTTCTTTTGAAAAGTTGTTGAAATTTTGCATTCAGTAAAAAAATTTCTCTTGATACCCTTGACAAGTTTTGGGCTCGATACTGATCCGTCGGGATCTTTTAATGACTTATGGTTGAGTTTTAATTTTGCATGCGTTAATTAACCATTTGAGAAACTTAGTGAAAGAATGAGGAAAGAAGATGAATCATGACAGCCATATACACATATACAGATCTGAAATGAAATAATAGACAACAAACCATAACACGCAAATTGATAACGGAGTTCAGCACAACTTTGCCTACGTCTCCAGGCCTTTTCTCTGTGGGGGAGGCTTCTTTATTTATGTTAAAATGATCAAAAGTACATCAGTGCAATGCCAAATGGATACAAGACTGATCTTCTCATGTTCTTCCAGATCTCTAGAACCATGCAAAGAAAACAGCACGCAAAACGGACGTCCGGAGCTCCCAGAAATGATCCGACAGCGTCTCCTCCTCAAAAGCTTCTCTGCCTCAAAATGGCTTTGGCTTGGCTTCTCCTCAGCATAATTCTTCTCTGAATGCCTTCTTATGGCCTCAAACATGCCTTGGTTATATAGCTGGGAAGTTAGTTTCTCATCTCCAACTTCCTCCCAAAATTTAGGCTCCAAAACTACCCAATAACTCCCAAAAACCATTAAAAATAGGCTTAATTACAATTAAAACTCAAAAATTAGTTACAAAACCCACTGTATAGTTAAATTTGGGCATAAGCCCCCTTCTACCCAGCGCGCGCCCCCTTGACAGGGTCATATGGGTTCATATGGCCAAGCGCTAGCCCAAAGGGCTAAGCGTTGGCCCCTCTCCATACAATACTTTGCAATATATTTCATATTGTGGGTTTTATATCATAAGCAATAATTTGGTGTATTGGCAAAAGACCATTTCTTAAGGTGTTGGGATTGGTGGTGGTCATGGGTTCAAATCCCATGGACCCCAAAAACAATTTTTTTGAAACATGCCACTTCAATTGATAACTGGGTGCCACGTGGTTGCCCATGACTGGGCCACATGGCATCTCCCCTTTTGACGGATTAATGCCACTTGTCAGCTATTGACTGGTCCAGTTGCCTGCCACTTGTCTGACTTGTCAGTGAACCTCCCCAATCACCATCAGCCAGAGAGTTCCACATCATCTCCTGCACAGTCATCATGCTGATGTCATCAATGTTGACTTTTTGACCAGTTGACCTTTGACTTTTTACTTGTTTGGGCTTCCGATTAGAACGCGATAACTTTCGCATACGGAGCCCGTTTGACAAAGTAAATATATCATCGGAATCGGGAAGACGAGAGGGACGCAATGGCATTGGTTTCATCAAATTCTAAGGAATTTCATTTTTGAGCATTTTTCAAGCCCTGTCAGGCTTCTGGATCCAATTTCGGATGACACCTCCCCTGCTCATTGTGCTCTACCCGACTTTCGAATGTACCCGCCTGGTCACTGTTCGCGCACTGGAAACCTAGTTGCCAATCTTTTTAGGGACATACACAGGTGACTGCGGGGGTATACCGCGGTACCTAGGACAGACATTGGGCCACGCTTTGCAGAGTATACCTGGAGGGTGCTTCCGTGTTCAAGTTGCACTTGCACCGATAAGTTACTCTAGTGTTGGTTGTTGTAACTGTTCTTCCAATTAATTTAGTGTTTGTCTGTCTTATCTTCTAGGGACTTTTTTTAGTGTGTGTTACTTTTGAACATTTAGACTACCTTAGAGTGTCTTCGATCTTCTCACACAGTGGAGGATCCCGAGCTCCACTGGTCACGAAGGCTTCTTGGCCTGTCGTCAATTACACTAGAGCCACCCCCGCCACCATTAAGGAGAAAGCTAGACCAACAAGGGTCTTTTGAAGTGACCGGGTTACAAACTATTGTGCCCAACCAACCCCCATAGGAATCGACCATTTTGGACCTTGAAGCAACCACTCTTCGCCTGGTTGAAACCCCAACCACTGATTTCTTGGCACCTTTCATTGTACCAATTCAATTTTGTGAGCGTCGGACAGTGTTGCACACAGCAATGGAAACAAATGTCGTTACTCCTTCTGGGAATGCTTCAATTCCCACCACGGTTGTCACCACAGGAGAGCTTTCATCTCCTAACCCACCGTTGTCGGTCTGAGCCACCATGGTCTCAACCACAACTACTTCGTACAGTGGTATGATCCCATCTTTGGTGGCGGCCACAACCCCTTTCACACCAAGTGCGACAGGCCCTCCATTCTCATACGGGATGCCTAGTTTGGGTACAAGTCCTGTACTTTCCTACTCCACTTTACAGACTTTGGGTCTGGGAGCAGGGAGCTCTAGCGCTCCTCTGCAAGGTCACATGGGGGGCACTCCTGCTCCTTTTAATGCTTTTCCTTACGGAGGAGGTTATATCCCTCCTTCGTCCCCTTCACTCGGTGGCTCGCATTAGAAATCCACCAGGAAACCTACACACAATAGTTTATTTGGAGTGGGGAGTCAATGACCACCTTCGTATAGTATGTCGGTAGGTTTGACACCGTTTTCTTTGAATGGAATGTTTGGTAACAACACCTTCTCGTCAACCACTTTCCCAATTGGGGGCAACCCTATTTTTGGACAATCTACTCCTATGTAGGGTACTATTCCTGCACAGGGGACAAACCTAGCAGGACCTTGGAATTCAGGGTAGGGATCTGTTGCCTCATCCGGAATGTCGATCTAGGGTAATTATTTCCACAATCAATGGAACCCCGGACAAACTACTATGCCTATCCCCACAGGACCGGCATGGGGTAATCCTTCCCAAAGTCCTTCAATTATAATGAATGCCCAACCATCTATGTCCTATTTGGGAAATCAGCCAATGATGTCTGCACATATGCAAAATCCATACGCTGGCCAGGGCCATGGTTTCTACCAGAATCTGGGCCAACAGCCAAACTTTTTCTGGCAACCTGGTGCCAGTCAAACTCCAGGCCCCTTTTTCCCAGGTTATCAGCAACAACCCAAACTACCTTTCCTGGCGACTTTACACTTGCCAAATTTGACAAGGTTGTTGAATGACCCCATTTGTCATGATCCGCGTTGGCCTCCTATGCCGACGAAGTTTCCTTCGGACATTCCAAAGTTCGAAGCCAAGCCTAATGAATATCCAGGAGATCATGTGACTACCTTCCATCTTTGGTCCTCATCTAACTCATTGAAATATGACTCCGTACAATTGCGATTGTTTCAACGTACTCTCATTGGGAGTGTCGCAAAATGGTACATTAAGCTCGATCGCTCAAGATACTCTTCTTTTGGCGAACTGGTGATGGCTTTCCTGAACCATTTCCAATTACCTGTGAGATACGACATTGGCACAGATTTGCTCGCTAATTTTGAATAGACAACAGCTGACGATATCTCTGATCACATCCGAGAATAGATATGCCGAAAGAATTTAATCAAAGTACCAGTCCCACCAGCATTCCTGCTTGAGTGGTTCCTTAAGTCTTTGGTCCCACAGTTATCCAAAGACGTCGCAATGTCCAGAGTTTTCTCCTAAGAAGATGCCATCATGAGGGCTCAACATTTTGAGCTCATATATTCTCAGTACGGTTTATTATACAACATCTTGCCAGATGCGCCATGTTCAATACTGGATAAAACTAGACAGAGAGATGGACCACATGTCGATGGTATTGTTGGTTCAGCACAAACAAAGCCCGCTGAGCAATTGACGAAGCAGTTGC
The DNA here is from genome assembly GCA_009831015.1 of Picea engelmannii. Lineage (NCBI taxonomy): Eukaryota > Viridiplantae > Streptophyta > Pinopsida > Pinales > Pinaceae > Picea > Picea engelmannii. Next base: position 117,733 of record ML820442.1, on the reverse strand, counting down.
AGCAGTTATCTATACAACACATAGTGGCCAGCCAAACTACTGCTTTGGCTGCTCCCCCTACCAAAACGTCGAAAGTACACACAATGCAGTCGACTAACCCAAAGGCCACCCAGCAGCCTGAAGGGAAGAGAAAGCAACAAAAGAAGGGTAAGGGGGATAAAAAAACCCAACGATAATTCTGGTGAGGACAACACTGAAAAATGGAAGGCAAGGTATCCATGCAACTTGTGCGCGGAAGACCACTCGACCCATCTATGTCCTCGACTTGCAGAGGCCCAAAAATTTGTTACGCAGCAATAGAAAGCAGTGTTGACTAATCCATTTCAACATGGGCAAAATCTAACTCAAGCCTCTGCAAGCACGGAAGGGGGAAGCCAAGAAACCTACCCGCCTCCAAACAACCCAGCATCTACGAACGTATATATGGTTAGGGGTGATGCTTTTATATCGACTAGAGCTCATGACTATAGTAAACCAAGCGCTTCTGAGAAGGGTAAAGAAGCTGACCTCCCATCTCTTCCTCTACAGATTGAGAAGACGTTGGGAGAAACAATGACACACATTTCAAAAGGTGCATTTAAAAAAGATTCTCATAACCCAAACACAAGGGCCACCCAGAACTACTTTGTGGTGGAAGATTTATCACAAACCCCTTGTGCGATGTCTGCTTTGGAGGTCCTCCAAAGCTGCCCTGCTCAGAGGAAAGCCTTGTTAATCACTTTGGGCTCTGCTGAGACTTGTAATCTGGGTACCATCATGTTATATACAACCGACTTAAAACCTCGTCTACCTTACCATGTAGCATTTCAGATAGTAGTGGCTTATCCCACGAAAAATTTTACATGGAATATCTTCTGCACAGTGGTCGACGAGGGTGCCTCGACATGCGTTATGTCGTTGTCATGTTGGAAGGCCATTGGCCAGCCTGTTTTGTCTCCATCACCTACTCTCCTCACTGCCTTCGATGGTCATTCGTTCCGACCACATGGCATCGTTCCATCTTTTCCCATGCAGTTAGGAGGGAAAACTGTGTGTGTCGAAGTAGAGGTAGTCGATGCTCCCCTCGACTATAACCTCTTGTTAGGATGGAGTTGGACTTATTCTATGCAAGTTGTGGTTGCTACAGTTTTCTGGGTCTTGTTGTTTCCACATGAGGGTCGGATAGTGACCATCGATCAATTATCTTTCTCCAAACCTAACCCAGCTTTGGGGGCATCCACGGTCCCGATGATTGATAATCCTCAACTAGGTGTCGTCAATGTAGGAGTTGGTTTATGCCCATCCTTGATGGGTACCTTCGATTACCCACCTCCTCACGACGATATTAAATTTATATCCAATCACCATAAGGTTGATATTTTTCAAGTTTCGTCGTTCCGCACGACTTACTTCGATGGATACTTCCTTCCCCATCGGCCACGATGGATGAGACAGGGCACCCAGGCATGTCCATTCCCTTGTCTGTCATTGAAGTAGCGTACTCTTTAGTCCAGCAAGCTTCAGCTAACATTGATCTAACTCGTGCACAAGAGTTAGATCCACTTCTAGAGCCTATTTGGGCCCAGGGTTCTCTCACTAACATTGATTCGTTAGACTTAGTCTTTCCTTCTGATGAAGTAGTAATCGAAGAAATGACTAGTCCAAACAAACCTTGGGAAGATATTCATCACAGATCATATTTTGTCCCAGAGTTAAGTTGAATCAAAGCAGGAGAATTCACCGTGACCATGACGGGAGATCAGTCGTGTCCTATTAATCTCTTAGCTACACATGAAATTTATGCTGAGGGCAATATGGAAACTATCGCTGAAACTATACCAATCAACATCTCCCGAAACCCTGGCGTCGTGGAGAACATCTTCGTCGGAGAGAATTTCTCCCCCGAAGAGATTCAAATCTACACGGATCTTTTCAAAGAATTCCATGACGTTTTTGCCTAGTCTTATGAGGAAATGCCAGGTATCGATCCAAAAATAGTTGAACATGAAATCACAACGTATCCTGATTCCAAGCCTATTCGACAAAAGCTTCGTCCAGTTAATCCTAAGAAAGCAGCAGCCATCAAGATTAAGGTTGAGAAATTGCTAAAGGCAGGTTTTATCTATCCTATCCATTTGACTCAATGGGTGTCAAATCCTATGCCAGTGAATAAAAAAAAAGGCATGATTCATGTATGTACCAATTTCCGTGATTTGAACAAGGCATGTCCCAAAGATAATTTTCCAACACCATTCATCGACCAGATCATTGATAAATGTGTTGGTTGTGAAGCCTTTTCTTTCATGGATGGTTTCTCAGGATATAATCAAATCCAAATCGAACTCGAAGACCAACACAAAACGGAATTCATCTGTCCTTGGGGTACATTCGCGTATCGTAAGATGCCTTTTGGTCTTAAAAATGTTGGAGCCACATTCCAGCGGGCCATGTCTTTTGCTTTTCATGATCTCAAGCATATAGTCGAGGCCTATCTAGATGATTTAGCATCATGATCTTGCAAGAGATCGGATCATCCCACACACCTTAGACTTATCTTCGAACGATGTCGCTACTTTCAGATTCGCTTAAATCCAAACAAGTGCAGCTTTTGCGTAATGTCTGGACGTTTGTTAGGTTTCATCGTATCAACAACAGGGATCATGGTCGATCCTCTCAAGGTGGAGGCAATAATCCAGTTGCCCCCCACACACACAATTCTTCAACTTCAGAGTTTACAAGGCAAGGCGAACTTTTTACGACGCTTCATCACCAACTATGCTGAAATCACCAAGGGCTTTATGCGCTTACTGAAGAAAGATGTTCCTTTTTACTGGGATGATATCGCTCAGTGCTCTTTCGATGCATTAAAACATGCCCTTACAACTGCCCCTCTGTTACAGCCACCTAACTATAACAAAGATTTATTATTATATCTAGCTACCACAGAGTCAACCATTGGCATGGTTTTACTTCGAGAAGATGATTTGTTCTCAGAATACGTGATCTATTACCTGAGTCGAGACCTCGTAGGAATGGAACTCAATTATTCTCATATCGAACAACTTGCATTGGCAGTAGTTCATACTGTTCAATGGTTTCGTCATTATGTTATGTTTCGCAAGACCACCGTCATTGTTGTCGTGAATCCATTCCAGTACATGTTGACACGATGGGTTATAGGTGGAAAAATCAGTATATGGATAGTCATCCTCCAGGAGTTTGACTTAGTCTTCGCTTCAACAAAGTCCAAAAAGTCATTGTTCTTCGCAGAGCTTATTTTGGAACTTTCGGTTGAGTCAGGTGACATTGTGCCTAAAGAATCGCCTATCCAGGGAGATATGTTTTTTATCACATCTTCAGATCCTTGGTACGAAGATATACTTATCTATCTCCAGACTTTGAAGTACCCCACTTCTGCTTCTCATGATGAGTGTTGGCGTATACACCATCAGGCTAAGAATTATCTCATACTCGATGATACATTGTATCGGAGAGGTGTAGACTACATCTTACATCGATGTCTCACACATGAGTAGGTAGTCATCATGCTCAATGATTGCCATACCGGAGCTTGTGGCAGTCATTTGTCTGGGTTGGCAACAGCCCAAAATATTCTACGAGCAGGTTACTTATGGCTGACACTTATCAAATATTGTATGGAATCGGTCAAGAAGTGTCATCCGTGCCAAATCTTCTCTCGAAAGATGAGGGCACATCTCGCTCCCATGTTTCCTGTCATCACAGTTGGTCCCTTCACCAAGTGGGGGATTGATTACACTACTTGCAACCCCCCTTCAGCAAGGGGGCACCGCTATATCATCGTAGTTGTAGACTACTTCACTAAGTGGGTCGAAGCTATGCCAACATTTAAAGATGATGGAGAGACTACAGCTCTGTTTTTATTCAACCGGATCATAGCAAGGTTTGGCGTTTCGAGAGAGATTGTTACTGACCATGGTAGTCACTTTCATAACCAAATGATGATAGAATTAAAATCAAAGCTTGGGTTATGGAAAGATAATTCATCACCCTACTACCCCCAAGCCAATGGGCAGGTGGAAGTTGTAAAAAAAACTCTCAAGACTATTCTACAGCGAACTATCAACTCAGCCAAGTCAAATTGGCATTTGATGTTATACTCGAAATTATGGGCTTACCAAACATCTGTTAAGACTGCAACCGGTTTCTCACCTTTTCGACTCATTTACAGGCTAGAGGCAGTCTTTCCCATCGAATGTTAGATCCCATCTCTAAAATTGGCAGTACAATTATTGCCTGACACTTCTCCACTTGAAGAGCAGTTAGTACACCTTGAGCAGCTCAATGAGAAGCGTCGTGATGCGGCCCTGGCCAACGAGGCTCACAAACATAAGGTCAAGTGTCAATATGATAGGTCCGTTCATCCTCAGATTTTCTCTGAAGGCGACCTTGTCCTGGTCTATGACCAAGATAAGGACCCCCTGGGGGCAAGAAAATTCAAACCCATGTGGTTCAGACCTTTCATCATAAAAGAGGTATTAAAAAAGGGTGCTTATCGTCTGGTTGATTTTGAATGGAATGCTTTGGCAGAGCCTAGAAATGGGCTCTACCTCAATAAGTACTACTCATAGGCAGGTCACTATGGGTAACTTTTTGTAACATATGTATAGTCTTTGTACTATTACTTTTTAGTTTCTTTTAAATGTTATGGACGTGTCATTGATGTTATCTTTTTTCAATATGGCAGATGTCAAGTGATTCTGAGGTGTTCATTGGGTATGAACACGGTGCTAGTTGACACACTCGGAGGCTTGCCTCCGCAGCTTGGGTAATCTTTACACCTCAGGGCCAGTTGTTATCTTCTGGAGGTATATGCTTAGGTGACACCACAAATAATGTCACCGAGTATAGTGCAATTATTGAGTTGCTTCGTGATGCCTTGTCATTGGGTATCTCTCATCTCCAAGTCTGTCTCGACGCTCAACTGGTTGTGTCTCAGTTAAATAGAGTATACCAGGTTTATGATCCAACCTTACACCGACGATTCCTTAGGGTACATCTCTTATAACAAAGCTTTGATTATATTACATATTTTCATGTTCCTAAGAGTTTAAACCAAATTATAGATACTCTAGCTAATCAAATTTTAGATTGGCATCTGGCACACATATGAAAGAACATTGACATAAGCATGTAAATACATTTTTTCACACGTGATCCATAAGACACAAAAGATCCAAAAAACATATATATTATCATAAAGTAACTGGAGTACATAGATGGACGCAAGGGCCTCAAAAAATAGGACCAATAACGAGTCACAGGGATTATGCCCTCAAAAAATATAGACAAGTAGTGCTCGTGGCACGTAAAAATTCTAAATAGGTTCAGGGCCTATAGGCCCTGTTATATTGGTCCACAGCATGGGATAAATGCCTAAACAATCGGCCCCACGTCCGAGGTGCCCCCACTACATGAGGTTGCATGGATGGTGGCAGGTCCTCTATCTCTGCCATCGGGAATGTGCAAGTGAGTGCAATAAAGTTATGCTCAACTCATTTAAGTACCCTCTCAGCCTCCCTGGCTGGGACGTTTCCTGCTACTGCTGGTCCCCCGACAGCGGCAGCTGCGGCTTCTAGCCGAGGACGACGCATGTTTCGTGCATAATCAGCAGGTCGCACAGGTCCCACATCTGCATGCAACAAACACATATCCATCAAATACTCTGTCATATAAAACAAATGATATATATAACAAAAATGACATAAAAATTACATATACAACAAAAAAAACTACAAGGGTGGAGACTTACCCATCTCCCCTCGCTCCTCACCAGGAGGCACAGGTATCTCAGGATCTCTAGAAAAGTCTATCCCTACATATGGGTAATCCTCGATCATAGGGATCTGTCGTGACAACCATGAAAAAAATTCATCATCAAAGGACTCATTGGTCCTTCCACCACCCTGTCGCAGCAGTAATACTGCCCATATACATATAGCAGGAAAAGAGGCCCGATGCCCTCGTACCACTTCCCGAGGACTAAATCTCAGAACTCTCTCAAAAAAGAATCAACACAAAATCGTGTCGAACCCGAAGTTCCTCTGTGTCCGCTAACGACAATCTGTCAATTGCCTCTTCATACACTCCAGTAGTGTGGTACTCCAGTCAAAAATTTGTGCATTCAAGCACTGGATAGCACAGTTCATCTGTGCGCGGGACGCCTGATGCAAGGTTGTTGAACCGGTAATCCGCCCAATGAGCAATAATATCACTTGCAGCGATAGGTTAGTAATCTTACTTATGGGCACCTGGGAGCTCAAATGGTTTGTCCTAGCCTCACAGTCCAGGGCTATCAGTTCCGCTATGTTATGTGGCCCCACTAGAAATGTCCTGAAATTGACTGGTTCCCCTCTCCTTGAGAGGCCAGTCAAAAAGTAGATATCCTCGGTGGTGGGCACCAGTGATTGCCCCTCTAGCATGAAGGCCTCTACATCAGGGTGCCAATAGTCAACCAAGGCATTCAGTAGCCTCGGTTGTGCTTGCATAAATGGACACAAGAAGAACTTAAGAAAACCACATTGCATCAACATGGACACAACATTTGGATCTCCCACAACCAACTCACTAATTGCTTCATGCTCCCTTTCCCTCCAATGGACATACATCCTGCCAACACAAAAAAATTTAGGAGGGTGAGTGAGGGCTCTTTAGTTCTTTATGTCTATAAAAGGGGGTCCACGTGTGTTGTCTAGGTGAAAGTCATGTGTACACGTGGGCAGGCTTTACTCTACCTAAGTGTACAGGCGGCCTGTCCAGAGACAGCCCGCATGGACCTAGGGCCGACCTTTTAAAGGTCGACGCCCACCCAAAAAATGAAATCAAAAGAAAAAAGAAAGAATTGAATAGCTATATAGGGGAGTTTGTAGTTACTTGGTCCAAGCGGAAGTTTGTTTCGTCCATTGTAGCTCCCGAAATCATCGTTTTTATCAAAGGGGGTCTTTTGGCTCCAGAGTCAATTTCCAAATCAGCAATGGTGATAATGAGCTGCCAGCTTCTATTTATAGACTTTTCGGCCTCTTTTTGTCACTTTTTTGGCCTCCCTTATTAGTTTCTTTATACCAAAAACCATTTAGAGTGATTCAGGAGTTATATGGGATGGATTTGATCGGGTATTGGGACATTTTTTTTGAGTTTTGAGGAAATTTTGACGGTCCATGAAAAATTTTCCAAGAATCAACTTGAGCATATAAGTTAGGTTATTACCCCAACTTTTGTGTGTCGTTGTCTTTTTCCTCTGCCATAGGATCAATCCCATCAGGTTGTGACATGGAACCATCCTATCTGTTTTAGAAGTGTCACAACTTGGCGGTAGAGCTTACCAAAACATGGATGCCCTAGGAAGGTCCTGGTTGCATTATGGTGTCCATGCCGTCTCTCCAACACTGTAAGCTCAGGAGTCCTTATAGTCTTTCCTGAATATGAGTTTGAGCCTCATTTGCATGATTCTTCTTCACTCTTGATCTCACCCTCAGGACTCCCAAAAAATAACGGGTCTCCTTTTAAGCCCTTTTCAGACCCTCTAAACATGAAAATATTGTCGAGTGATCTTGTGGCCTTTCATGCTCGTTAAACTGAAATTTGAAGTCACATCTGTCTGACAGTAATTCACCCCTTTTTCGGTCCGGACGGTCAACTGTACGAACAAAGGTATACTCTATGGAACTTCAGCTCTATAGAAGAGTACTCTCAGGTATAATTTTATCCCTTTTTCGGGCCTGAGGGACTAAACTTACGAAAAAGGAACCCCCACGGAGTCCATAGTTAAGCCCTTTTCAGACTCCCTAAAATTGAAAAGATCGTCGAGTGACCTTATTCTTTCACACTCGTTAAATTGGTCCAGAAGAATATTCCTGATGGAGTCCATAGTTAATCTTTTTTCAGACTCCTTAAAAATGAAAAAATGGCTGAGTGACCTTGTCTTTATTACATTCATTAAAATGGTTTTGAATAGATGTCTTGTTGGTGCTAGTTTACCCCTTTTTCAAACTGACTAGACTACCTTCAAAAAAGGTACCCCAATGGAGTCTCCTTTTATGTTTTTCAAACTCTCTAAATATGAAAAACCACTGAGCTTACCTTCTCTGGGCTTGTTAAAATCACATCGAAGGACGTTACCATTGTGTGTTTTATTAACCGCATTTGCATACCTTATACACCAGCCTTGTAACAGTTTGCTTTTGCATCTTAACACCTTTGGCCCCCGGAGGATTTTTCCCAAGTATCATTCTACTAGAACATCAGTCTTGTCCTTGTGCCTTGAACTTGTATGTTTGCAACACTCGTTCCTCCTTTGTAACGTAATATTCCTTTATTCGTTTTTCACAATTATTGAAAAGAACAAAAAAATCAAATATACCCCAAAAAGAAGAGGGGAAAGGTATTTTCTTTATTGGAAGCATAATGAGTCGGCCTTGGATAAATCACATCTATCCATTTGTTCATCAGACTATGGGATCTAGTACGACCTTAGGAAGATTTTTCTCGCTATATAGAGTTGTGTTCTCCACCGTTTGGTTATCCTTCCAAACATATGGAGAGTTTGTGTTGCCTCCTGCTTCGTAGACTTATGATTAACATACATGATGTCTGAGTCTCATCATTTGTCGTGCTATTATCCAAGGGAAGTTTGTCACCAAACTTGAGTCGGCCCCTCTGCAATATGTCTCTTGTCCTTATACCCGGCCATCCTGAACATCCAATCAAGTCCTTGTTCGAAATCACTGAAGCCTTCAGTCTGATCATCAAGATTATCAAGTCCATGACCGACGAGCCATCGAAGACCTCTGGGTAGTGCATTCATACACTCATATTACACTCCTACCCAAGTTTTTAATATTTTGAAGTTGTTGCTCGAGATCTGAAGATCTCATCTCCAACCATCAGGACGAATCATCTTATGGAAGATGGATATTCTATATGTATATCTTTCTGATTTTGAGATGTAGCTCTACTGTGTATTTTTCATGGCTACTCTTTATAGTTATTTGAAATGGATCTACAGTGTATTTTATTGGTAGTCATGATTCTATTTTATCCCGAGCATGGCTATGCCCACCTCGGTGAGACATTTGTTATTTTGCAGAGGGCACCTCCCAGTTCCTGATCCTTGGGCTCAATCGTTCGGCACATCAGTAAAGATTGGTAATGTATTTTTGCCATCAGATGATCTTTTGACCTCACACATTAGGGGGAATCTGTTATAACCCTAAACTACACCACACATGCTTACCTGGCATCAGGCCAACTCATATCCCTTCTTTGCCAAAGCATTGTTGAACAACTCTTTGAAAATCCTCTTTTATAAAGGCCCATTCGCCCTAATCCATTACTACACATGTGTACACACTGGCTGACCCAAAACAGCCTGCATGGACTGACAAAAGAACGAAAAAAGGAAAGTTATCGATGGAGCACAAAATCTATGGGTGAGTTAACTGAAACTCCCAGCCATGCATGGTCGAGGGTTCATACAAATACCTAGCTCCTTCTAGCCTATAAAAGAAGGGGTAGGGATCCCATTTGGAAGAGGAAAAATATAGCAAAGAAACTCTGCCCATTTATGTATTCCAATTGTTCCAACCCTTTAGCCTTTCCTTGTGCCAAAGGAGATTCAAAGCAAAGTAATTGGAGGACAGAAGAAGAGGAGCCCAGGATCAGGTTCGAGGAGCGGTGGTCGGTCTCAAATTTTGTAAGTTGACTCATTCAAAATAATAAATAAAATGCTTTTCTCATCCCAATTCATTAACTGTTTATAGTTTGATCAGTATATGTTTGGATTTCTAACCCGTTAGTATATAAGTAGTATGCATGGATAGTTGTTGCTTGTCTTGGATGCAGGTCAGCTTTGGAAGGAGTATCGTGAACAAGTAATCAAGCACAACGGAGGATCAACATCAAACATCGGGAACGAGGTAGGTTGATCTTTCCATGCATTTACTAAGAAAAGGGGATTTAAATCTAGGGAGGAAGGTAGAAATTAATTTCTCTTCGGTCATATCTGCATGCAAAGTCTGAACTCTATTTCCTAGTCCATAGGGTGATTTTCCCCACAACAAATAGTCGCGTACATACACAGTATGACCTTGAATAGGTCGTGTACATACGTGAGTTGTTGTGCAGCAGGCCACGTATATGTGGTAAAGCCTTGGGGAAAAGGAAATGCACATGGGTTGCAGCTTGATGTGATGGTATAACTCTGTGTTTCAGGGTCTGACATGGTTTGTTGCAGGTTATGACACTATTTTCTACAGGTTTTCATGATTCCATATTGGATTATGTAATGTGATGATAAAAAATAATGAAAGGCTATCTTGGATGCATGGTACTAACCCATGAGTATGGATTGAGGCATTTTCTGTTGAAGAACAATGTTGGTTATGACATTGAAGTTATGGCACCTTGGTTATGTGATATATCATGATGATGTTAGCTAGAGATGTCATTGATCTATCTGAATCATACTACTAGTACATGTGTTGTTGGATGCTTAGTATTTGTTGTAGTGAATGGAGGATTGATGTTGAGTTTCATTGATATACCTTATGATGTATTATCAGAAGCATATTTTTTGGATATCTTGGTGCATGCATTTGGCATATGGATGGGATACATACTGGGACATGTAGTTAGTGAGTTGATGAGTTGATCATATTGTACATCATTGATGAGTCATAGCTTTATCTATAGTTGATGCATGATTGACACATGTTTTATGGAGGATTTGGCATACATGTATGAGGATTCATCATCTTGTGGTATTGGTGCATGGTTGATGTACTTGCTTGGTACAAGTGGTGATACATGTTGATGTACATGTTTGGTACACTCATAGATGGTATATGTTTGGATGATATTGTTGAGACACTTGATTGATTGAGATACATGATTATGTCACTTGGTTCATGGTGGAGGCATATCATGAGTGATATGACACTTGTTTGGCATATTGGTAGATGCACATGGTTGGAATATTGGTAGATGCACATGGTTGACATGTTGGTAGAGGCATATGGTTGATACACTCCATTGATGATATCTTATGGCACATTGTATGGTGTTGATAGACATGGTTGATGTACATGGGTGTTGTGCATGTTGGGCACACAATTTGGTACATGATGTACTTGATTGATGTTTTATTCATGATTCTCCATTTCATTGTTGACATGTCTTTTGTTTCATGGTATGGCATGAGTTTTGATGCTTGGACAGGTCTAAGAATCGTCATAGAAAGTGTGGTTTTTCTATGATCTAGTTGAGCAGTAGCATTTGTAGAAGAAGCATATTGTAGTGGTAGCATATTGTTCAAATTGCATAGAATATAGGGGGAGACATACCCATAGGGGGAGTCATTCTTCTTTCCATGATTCTAGGAGGAAAGAGCCCTATATTTGAAGAAAAAACATAGAATCATAATTCCATGGGGAGTGATGGTCACAGGGGGAGTATGAGCGATGCATATTTAGAATTACATCATAGTGATATCCCTTGTTCAAAAAGGGAGACATTATTCAGAGGAAGATCAAAGGCATTTATAAAAAGGGAGAGATAGTCAAAGGGGGAGCAGTCCCAAGGGGAGAATGGCCCTTTTCCATTGGTTTCAAAGGGGGAGAGATAGTCACATTGATGTGATTGATGATTATTGATATGTAGAGAAATTCAAATTGATATCTGACTATTTATGTATAGCATGTCTTGTCTACATGTTGACATCAATGTTGGTATTGCCATCAATGCCAAAGGGGGAGATTGTTGGATCATGTTGTCATTGATGCCAATGGTTTAATTAATTGATGTCAAGTGATTGATTGATGCCAAAGGATGTTTGATTGATGCCAAAGGTTGATTGAATGATGTCAAAAGGTTTGATGTATACATGTCTTATCATAGTATATTAATGAAGATGGATCAATGAGTTGTCATTGATACATGATGATAGATGAATATGGATCGATGTGGTTTCATTGGTATATAATGAATTGTTGGATAGATGTAAAGATGAATCATTATTGTCTTATCATGGTTGATAAGGTGTACAAATGGATGAACTCCAAAGTGGTCCCCTTATGGTGAAATCCCTCACGAGAAGACACTTTGCGATTGAGTTATCCTTGAAGTATGGTTATGCTTCAATTTGGAATAATGAGTTGAAGATCAGTGAATTTTTCAGTGAAACTATCCTAGATAGATAGTTCTTGTCATGTCATTTTTAGTGGTATGTGGAATGTCACATAACTCCTCATA
>ML820442.1:86644-98141 GCA_009831015.1 Picea engelmannii | reverse complement strand
AAAACTCAAATCCAAACGTCAACTAGCTCTGATACCACTTGATCCATCAGGATCTTTTAATGACTTATGGTTGAGTTTTAATTTTGCATGCGTTAATTAACCATTTGAGAAACTTAGTGAAAGAATGAGGAAAGAAGAGGAATCATGACAGCCATATACACATATGCAGATCTGAAATTAAATAATAGACAGCAAACCATAACACGCAAATTGATAACGGAGTTCGGCACAACTTTGCATACGTCTCCAGGCCTTTTCTCTGTGGGGGAGGCTTCTTTATTTCTGTTCAAATGCTCAAAAGTACATCGCTGCAATTCCAAATGGATACAAGACTGATCTGTTCATGTTCTTCCATATCTCTAGAACCATGCGAAGAAAACGGCACGCAAAACGGACGTCCGGAGCTCCCATAAATGATCTGACAGCGTCTCCTCCTCAAAAGCTTCTCTGCCTCAAAATGGCTTTGGCTTGGCTTCTCCTCAGCATAATTCTTCTCTGAATGCCTTCTTATGGCCTCAAACATGCCTTGGTTATATAGTTGGGAAGTTAGTTTTTCATCTCCAACTTCCTCCCAAAATTTAGGCTCCAAAACTACCCAATAACTCCCAAAAACCATTAAAAATAGGCTTAATTACAATTAAAACTCAAAAATTAGTTACAAAACCCACTGTATAGTTAAATTTGGGCATAATCCCCCTTCTTCCCAGCGCGCGCCCCCTTGACAGGGTCATATGGGTTCATATGGCCAAGCGCTAGCCCAAAGGGCTAAGCGTTGGCCCCTCTCCATACAATACTTTGCAATATATTTCATATTGTGGGTTTTATATCATAAGCAATAATTTGGTGTATTGGTAAAAGACCATTTCTTAAGGTGTTGGGCTTGGTGGTGGTCATGGGTTCAAATCCAATGGACCCCAAAAACAATTTTTTTGAAACATGCCACTTCAATTGATAACTGGGTGCCACATGGCTGCCCATGACTGGGCCACGTGGCATCTCCCCTTTTGACGGATTAATGCCACTTGTCAGCTATTGACTGGTCCAGTTGCCTGCCACTTGTCTTCCTTGTCAGTGAACCTGCCCAATCACCATCAGCCAGAGAGTGCCATGTCATCTCCTACACAGTCATCATGCTGATGTCATCAATGTTGACTTTTTGACCAGTTGACCTTTGACTTTTTACCTGTTTGGGCTTCCGATCAGAACGTGATAACTTTCGCATACGGAGCCCGTTTGACAAAGTAAATATATCACCAGAATCGAGAAGATGAGAGGGACGCAATGGCATTGGTTTCGTCAAATTCTGAGCACTTTCATTTTTGAGCATTTTTCAAGCCCTGTCAGGCTTCTGGATCCGATTTCGGATCACACCTCCCCTGCTCATTGTGGTCTACCCGACTTTCGAATGTACCCGCCTGGTCACTGTTCGCGCGCTGGCAACCTAGTTGCCAATATTTTTAGGGACATACACACGTGACTGCGGGGGTATACCGCGGTACCTAGGATAGACATTGGGCCATGCTTTGCAGAGTATACCTGGAGGGTGCTTCCGTGTTCGAGTTTCACTTGCACCGATAATTTGCTCTAGTGTTGGTTGTTGTAACTGTTCTTCCAATTAATTTAGTGTTTGTCTGTCTTATCTTCTAAGGACTTTTTTTAGTGTGTGTTACTTTTGAACGTTTAGACTACCTTAGAGTGTCTTGGATATTCTCACACAGTAGAGGATCTCGAGCTCCGCTGGTCACGAAGGCTTCTTGGCCTGTCGTCAGTTACACTAGAGCCACCCCCGCCACCATTAAGGCGAAATCTAGACCAACAAGGGTCTTTTGAAGTGACCGGGTTACAAACCATTGTTCCCAACCAACCCCCATAGGAATCGACCATTTTGGACCTTGAAGCAACCGCTCTTCGCCTGGTTGAAACCCCAACCACTGATTTCTTGGCACCTTTCATTGTACCAATTCAATTTTGTGAGCGTCGGACAATGTTGCACACAGCAATGGAAACAAATGTCGTTACTCCTTCTGGGAATTCTTCAATTCCCACCACGGTTGTCACCACAGGAGAGATTTCATCTCCTAACCCACCGTTGTCGGTCTGATCCACCATGGTATCAACCGCAACTACTTCGTACAGTGGTCTGATCACATCTTTGGTGGCGGCCACAACCCCTTTCACACCAAGTGCGACAGGCCCTCCATTCTCATACGGGATGCCTAGTTTGGGTACAAGTCATGTACTTTCCTACTCCACTTTACAGACTTTGGGTCTGGGGGCAGGGAGATCTAGTGCTCCTCTGCAAGGTCACATGGGGGGAACTCCTTCTCCTTTTAATGTTTTTCCTTACGGAGGAGGTCATATCCCTCCTTCGTCCCCTTCACTCGGTGGCTCGCATTAGAAATCCACCGGGAAACCTACACACAATAGTTTATTTGGAGCGGGGAGTCAAGGACCACCTTCGCATAGTATGTCAGTAGGTTTGACACCATTTTCTTTGAATGGAATGTTTGGTAACAACACCTTCTCGTCAGCCACTTTCCCGACTGGGGGCAACCCCATTTTTGGACAATCTACTCCTATGCAGGGTACTATTCCTGCACAGGGGACAAACCTAGCAGGACCTTGGAATTCAGGGTAGGGATCTGTTCCCTCATCCAGAATGTCGATCTAGGGTAATTATTTCCACAATCAATGGAACCCTGGACAAACTACTATGCCTATCCCCACAAGACCAGCATGGGGTAATCCTTCCCAAAGTCCTTCAATTATAATGCATGCCCAACCATCTATGTCCTATTTGGGAAATCATCCAATGATGTCTGCACATATGCAAAATCCATACGCTGGCCAGGGCCATGGTTTCTACCAGAATCCGGGCCAACAGCCAAACTTTTTCTGGCAACCTGGTGCCAGTCAAACTCCAGGCCCCTTTTTCCCAGTTTATCAGCAACAACCCAAACTACCTTTCCTGGCGACTTTACACTTGCCAAATTTGACAAGGTTGTTGAATGACCCCATTTGTCATGATCCGCGTTGGCCTCCTATGCCGATGAAGTTGCCTTCGAACATTCCAAAGTTCGAAGCCAAGCCTAATGAATATCCAGGAGATCATGTGACTACCTTCCATCTTTGGTGCTCATCTAACTCATTGAAAGATGACTCCGTACAATTGCGATTGTTTCAACGTACTCTCATTGGGAGTGTCACAAAATGGTACATTGAGCTCGATCGCTCAAGATACTCTTCTTTTGGCGAACTGGTGATGTATTTCCTGAACCATTTCCAGTTACCTGTGAGATACGACGTTGGCACAGAGTTTCTCACTAATTTTGAACAGACAACAGCGGACCATATCTCTGATCACATCCGAGAATAGAGATGTTGGAAGAGTTTAATCAAAGTACCAGTCCCACCAGCATTCCTGCTTGAGTGGTTCCTTAAGTATTTGGTCCCACAGTTATCCAAAGACGTCACAATGTCTAGAGTTTTCTCCGAAGAAGATGCCATCATGAGGGCTCAACATTTTGAGCTCATCTATTCTCAGTCCGGTTTATTATACAACATCTTGCCAGATGCGCCATGTTCAATACTGGATAAAACTAGACAGAGAAATGGACCACATGCCGATGGTATTGTTGGTTCAGCACAAACAAAGCCCGTTGAGCAATTGACGAAGTAGTTGCAGTAGTTATCTATACAACGCATAGTGGCCAGCCAAACTACTGCTTTGGATGCTCCCCCTACCAAAACTTCGAAAGTACACACAGTGCAGTCGACTAACCCAAAGGCCACCCAGCAGCCTGAAGGGAAGAGAAAACAACGAAAGAAGGGTAAGGGGGATAAAAAACCCAACGATAATGCTGGTGAGGAAAACACTGAAAAAACGGAAGGCAAGGTATCCATGCAACTTGTGCACGGAAGACCACTCGACCCATCTATGTCCTCGACTTGCAGAGGCCCAAAAATTTGTTACGCAGCAATAGAAAGCAGTGTTGACTAATCCATTTCAACATGGGAAAAATCTAACTCAAGCCTCTGCAAGCACGGAAGGGGGCAGCCAAGAAACCTACCCGCCTCCAAACAACCCAGCATCTGCGAACGTATATATGGTTAGGGGTGATGCTTTTATATCGACTAGAGCGCATGACTATAGTAAACCAAGCGCTTCTGAGAAGGGTAAAGAAGCTGACCTCCCATCTCTTCCTCTACAGATTGAGAAGACGTTGGGAGAAACAATGACACACATTTCAAAAGGTGCATTTAAAAAATATTCTCATAACCCAAACACAAGGGCCACCCAGAACTACTTTGTGGTGGAAGATTTATCACAAACCCCTTGTGCAATGTCTACTTTGGAGGTCCTCCAAAGCTGCCCTTCTTAGAGGAAAGCCTTGTTAACCGCTTTGGGCTCTACTGAGACTTGTAATCTGGGTACCATCATGTTAGATACAACCGACTTAAAACCTCGTCTACCTTACCACGTAGCGTTTCAGATAGTAGTGGCTTATCCCACGAAAAATTTTACATGGAATATCTTCCGCACGGTGGTCGACGAGGGTGCCTCGACATGCGTTATGTCATTGGCATGTTGGAAGGCCATTGGCCAGCCCGTTTTGTCTCCATCACCTACTCTCCTCACTGCCTTTGATGGTCATTCGTTTCGACCACATGGCATCGTTCCATCTTTTCCCGTGCAGTTAGGAGGGAAAACTGTGTGTGTCGAAGTAAAGGTAGTCAATGCTCCCCTCGACTATAACCTCTTGTTAGGACGGAGTTGGACTTATTCTATGCAAGTTGTGGTTGCTACAGTTTTATGGGTCTTGTTGTTTCCACACGAGGGTCGGATAGTGACCATCGATCAATTGTCTTTCTCTAGACCTAACCCAGCTTTGGGGGCATCCACGGTCCCGATGATTGATAATCCTCAACTAGGTGTCATCAATGTAGGAGTTGGTTTATGCCCATCCTTGATGGGTACCTTCGATTACCCACCTCCTCATGATGATATTAAATTTATATCCAATCACCATAAGGTTGAGATTTTTCAAGTTTCGTTGTTCCCCACGACTTACTTCGAGGATCCATGGATACTTCCTTCCCCATCGGCCACGATGGATGAGACAGGGCACCCAAGCATGTCCATTCCCTTGTCTGTCATTGAAGTAGTGTACTCTTTAGTCCAGCAAGCTTCAGCTAACATTGATCTAACTCGTGCACAAGAGTTAGATCCACTTCTAGAGCCTATTTGGGCCCAAGGTTCTCTCACTAACATTGATTCGTTAGACTTAGTCTTTCCTTCTGATGAAGTAGTAATCGAAGCAATGACTAGTCCAGACAAACCTTGGGAAGATCTTCATCACAGATCATATTTTCTCCCAGAGTTAAGTTGAATCAAAGCAGGAGAATTCACTGTGACCATGACGGGAGATCAGTCATGTCCTATTAATCTCTTAGCTACACATGAAATTTATGCTAAGGGAAATATGGAAACTATCGTTGAAACTATACCAATCAACATCTCCCGAAACCCTGGCGTCATGGAGAACATCTTCGTCGGAGTGAATTTCTCCCTCGAAGAGATTCAAATCTACACGGATCTTTTCAAAGAATTCCATGACGTTTTTGCCTAGTCTTATGAGGAAATGCCAGGTATCGATCCAAAAATAGTTGAACATGAAATCACAACGTATCCTGATTCCAAGCCTGTTCGACAGAAGCTTCGTCCAGTTAATCCTAAGAAAGCAGCAGCCATCAAGATTAAGGTTGAGAAACTGCTAAAGGCAGGTTTTATCTATCCTATCCATTTGACTCAATGGGTGTCAAATCCTATGCCAGTCAATAAAAAAAAAAGGCATGATTCGTGTATGTACCAATTTCCGTGATTTGAACAAGGCATGTCCCAAAGATAATTTTCCAACACCATTCATCGACCAGATCATTGATAAATGTGTTGGTTGTGAAGCCTTTTCTTTCATGGACGGTTTCTCAGGATATAATCAAATCCAAATCAAACTCGAAGACCAACACAAAAAGGAATTCATCTGTCCTTGGGGTACATTCGCGTATCGTAAGATGCCTTTTGGTCTTAAAAATGTTGGAGCCACATTCTAGCGGGCCATGTCTTTTGCTTTTCATGATCTCAAGCATATAGTCGAGGCCTATCTAGATGATTTAGCATCACGATCTTGCAAGAGATTGGATCATCCCACACACCTTAGACTTATCTTCAAACGATGTCGCTACTTTCGGATTCGCTTGAATCCAAACAAGTGCAGCTTCTACGTAACGTCTGGACGTTTGTTAGGTTTCATCGTATCAACAACAGGGATCATGGTCGATCCTCTCAAGGTGGAGGCAATAATCCAATTGCCCCCCCCCCACACACAATTCTTCAACTTTAGAGTTTACAAGGCAAGGCGAACTTTTTACGACACTTCATCACCAACTATGCCGAAATCACCAAGGGATTTATGCGCTTACTGAAGAAAGATGTTCCTTTTTACTGGGATGATATCGCTCAGTTCTCTTTCGATGCATTAAAACATGCCCTTACAACTGCCCCTCTGCTACAGCCACCTAACTATAACAAAGATTTCTTATTATATCTAGCTACCACAGAGTCAACCATTGGCATGGTTTTACTTCGGGAAGATGATTTGTTCTCAGAATACGTGATCTATTACCTGAGTCGAGACCTCATAGGACTGGAACTCAATTATTCTCATATCGAACAACTTGCATTGGCAGCAGTTCATGTTGTTCAATGGTTTCATCATTATGTTATGTTTCGCAAGACCACCGTCATTGTTGTCGTGAATCCATTCCAGTACATGTTGACACGATGGGTTATAGGTGGAAAAATCAGTAGATGGATAGTCACCCTCCAGGAGTTTGACTTAGACTTCGCTTCAGCAAAGTCCAAAAAGTCATTGGTCTTCGCAGAGCTTATTTCGGAACTTTCGGTTGAGTCAGGTGACGTTGTGCCTAAAGAATCGCCTATCTAGGGAGATATGTTTTTGATCACATCTTCAGATCCTTGGTACGAAGATATACTTATCTATCTCCAGACTTTGAAGTACCCCACTTCTACTTCTCGTGATGAGCGTCGACGTATACACCATCAGGCTAAGAATTATCTCATACTCGATGATACATTGTATCGGAGAGGTGTAGACTACATCTTACGTCGATGTCTCACACATGAGTAGGTAGTCATCATGCTCAATGATTGCCATACCAGAGCTTGTGGCGGTCATTTGTCTGGGTTGGCAACAACCCAAAATATTCTACGAGCAGGTTACTTATGGCTGACACTTATCAAATATTGTATGGAATCGGTCAAGAAGTGCCATCCGTGCCAAATCTTCTCTCGAAAGATGAGGGAACATCTCGCTCCCATGTTTCCTGTCATCACAGTTGGTCCCTTCACCAAGTGGGGGATTGATTACACTACTTGCAACCCCCCTTCAGCAAGGGGGCACCACTATATCATCGTAGATGTAGACTACTTCACTAAGTGGGTCGAAGCTATGCCAACATTTAAAGATGATGGAGAGACTACAGCTCTCTTTTTATTCAACCGGATCATAGCAAGGTTTGGCGTTTCGAGAGAGATTGTTACTGACCATGGTAGTCACTTTCATAACCAAATGATGATCGAATTAAAATCAAAGCTTGGGTTACGGAAAGAGCATTCATCACCCTACTACCCCCAAGCCAATGGGCAGGTGGAAGTTGTAAACAAAACTCTCAAGACTATTCTACAGCGAACTATCAACTCAGCCAAGTGAAATTGGCATTTGATGTTATACTCGAAATTATGGTCTTACCAAACATCTGTTAAGACTGCAACCGATTTCTCACCTTTTCGACTCGTTTACGGGCTGGAGGCAGTCTTTCCCATCGAATGTTAGATCCCATCTCTAAAATTGGCAGTACAATTATTGCCCGACACTTCTCCACTTGAAGAGCAGTTAGTACACCTTGAGCAGCTCAATGAGCAGCATCGTGATGCGGCCCTGGCCAACGAGGCTCACAAACATAAGGTCAAGTGTCAATATGATAGGTTCGTTCATCCTCATATTTTCTCTGAAGGCGACCTTGTCCTGGTCTATGACCAAGATAAGGACCCCCTGGGGGCAAGAAAATTCAAACCCATGTGGTTCAGACCTTTCATCATAAAAGAGGTATTAAAAAAGGGTGCTTATCGTCTGGTTGATTTTGAATGGAATGCTTTGGCAGAGCCTAGAAATGGGCTCTACCTCAATAAGTACTACTCATAGGCAGGTCACTATGGGTAACTTTTTGTAACATATGTATAGTCTTTGTACTATTACTTTTTAGTTTCTTTTAAATGTTATGGACGTTTCATTGATGTTATCTTTCGTCAATATGGCAGATGTCAAGTGATTCTGAGGTGTTCATTGGGTATGAAGACGGTGCTAGTTGACACACTCGGAGGCTTGCCTCCGCAGCTTGGGTAATATTTACACCTCAGGGCCAGTTGTTATCTTCCGGAGGTATATGCTTAGGTGACACCATAAATAATGTCGTCGAGTATAGTGCAATTATTGAGTTGCTTCGTGATGCCTTGTCATTGGGTATCTCTCATCTCCGAGTCTATCTCGATGCTCAACTGGTTGTGTCTCAGTTAAATAGAGTATACCAGGTTTATGATCCAACCTTACACCGACGATTCCTTAGGGTACGTCTCTTAGAACAAATCTTTGATTATATTACATATTTTCATGTTCCTAGGAGTTTAAACCAAATTATAGATACTCTAGCTAATCAAATTTTAGATTGGCATCTGGCACACATATGAAAGAACATTGACATAAGCATGTAAATAAAAATTTTCACACGTGATCCATAAGACACAAAAGATCCAAAAACCATATATATTATCATAAAGTAACTGGAGTACATAGATGGACGCAAGGGCTTCAAAAAATAGGACCAATAACGAGTCACAGGGCTTATGCCCTCAAAAAATATAGACAAGTAGTGCTCGTGGCACGTAAAAATTCTAAATAGGTTCAAGGCCTATAGGCCCTGTTATACTGGTCCACAACATGGGATAAACGCCTAAACAACTGGACCCACGTCCAAGGTGCCCCCACTACATGAGGTTGCATGGATGGTGGCAGGTCCTCTATCTCTGCCATCGGGACTGTGCAAGTGAGTGCAACAAAGTTCTGCTCAACTCGTTTAAGTACCCTCTCAGCCTCCCTGGCTGGGAGGTTTCCTGCTACTGCTGGTCCCCCGGCAGCGGCAGCTGCGGCTTCTAGCCGAGGACGACGCATGTTTCATGCATAATCAGCAGGTCGCACAGGTCCCACATCTGCATGCAACAAACACATATCCATCAAATACTCTGTCATATAAAAAAAATGATATATATAACAAAAACGACATAAAAATTACATATACAACAAAAAAAACTACAAGGGTGGAGACTTACCCATCTCCCCTCGCTCCTCACCAGGAGGCACAGGTATCTCAGGATCTCTAGAAAATGTTATCCCTGCATATGGGTAATCCTCGATCATAGGGATCTGTCGTGACAGCCATGCAAAAAATTCATCATCAAAGGACTCATTAGTCCTTCCACCACCCTGTCGCGGCAGTAATACTGCCCATCTACATATAGCATGAAAAGAGGCTCGATGCCCTCGTACCACTTCCCGAGGACTAAAGCTCAGAACTCTCTCAAAAAAGAATGAACACAAAATCGTGTCGAACCCAAAGTTCCTCTATGTCCGCTAACGACAATCTGTCAATTGCCTCTTCATACACTCCAGTAGTGTGGTACTCCAGTCAAAAATTTTTGCATTCAAGCACTGGATAGCACAGTTCATCTGTGCGCGGGACGCCTGATGCAAGGCTGTTGAACCGGTAATCCGCCCAATGAGCAATAATATCACTTGCAGCGATAGGTTAGTAATCTTACTTATGGGAACCTGGGAGCTCAAATAGTTTGTCCCAGCCTCACAGTCCAGGGCTATCAGTTCCGCTATGTTATGCGGCCCCACTAGAAATGTCCTGAAATTGACTGGTTCCCCTCTCCTTGAGAGGCCAGTCAAAAAGTAGATATCTTCGGTGGTGGGCACCAGTGATTGCCCCTCTAGCATGAAGGCCTCTACATCAGGGTGCCAATAGTCAACCAAGGCATTCAGTAGCCTCGGTTGTGCTTGCATAAATGGACACAGGAAGAACTTAAGAAAACCACATTGCATCAACATGGCCACAACATTTGGATCTCCCACAACCAACTCACTAATTGCTTCATGCTCCCTTTCCCTCCAATGGACATACATCCTGCCAACACAACAAATTTTAGGAGGGTGAGTGAGGGCTCTTTAGTTCTTTCTGTCTATAAAAGGGGGTCCACGTGTGTTGTCTAGGTGACAGTCACGTGTACACGCAGGCAGGCTTTACTCTACCTGAGTGTACAGGCGGCCTGTCCAGAGACAGCCCGCATGGACCTAGGGCTGAGATTTTAAAGGTCGACGCCCACCCAAAAAATGAAATCAAAAGAAAAAAGAAAGAATTGAATAGCTAGATAGGGGAGTTTGTACTTACTTGGTCCAAGCGTAAGTTTGTTTCATCCACTGTAGCTCCCGAAATCACCGTTTTTATCAAAGGGGGTCTTTTGGCTCCAGAGTCAATTTCCAAATTAGCAATGGTGATAATGAGCTGCCAGCTTCTATTTATAGACTTTTTGGCCTCTTTTTGTCACTTTTTTGGCCTCCCTTATTAGTTTCTTTATACCAAAAACCATTTAGAGTGATTCAGGAGTTATATGGGATGGATTTGATCGGGTATTGGAACATTTTTTTTGAGTTTTGAGGAAATTTTGACGGTCCATGAAAATTTTTCCAAGAATCAACTTGAGCATATAAGTTAGGTTATTACCCCAACTTTTGTGTCTTGTTGTCTTTTTCCTCTGCCATAGGATCGATCCCATCAGGTTGTGACATGGAACCATCCTATCTATTTTAGAAGTGTCGCAACTTGGCGGTAGAGCTTACCAGAACATGGATGCCCTAGGTAGGTCCTGGTTGCATTATGGTGTCCATGCCGTCTCTCCAACACTGTAGGCTCGGGAGTCCTTATAGTCTTTCCTGAATATGAGTTTGAGCCTCATTTGCATGATTCTTCTTCGCTCTTGATCTCACCCTCGGGACTCCCAAAAAATAACGGGTCTCCTTTTAAGCCCTTTTCAGACCCTCTAAACATGAAAAGATTGTCGAGTGATCTTGTGGCCTTTCACGCTCGTTAAACTGAAATTTGAAGTCACATCTGTCCAACAGTAATTCACCCCTTTTTCGGTCTGGACGGTCAACTGTACCAACAAAGGTATACTCTATGGAACTTCAGCTCTATAGAAGAGTACTCTCAGGTATAATTTTATCCCTTTTTCGGGCCTGAGGGACTAAACTTACGAAAAAGGAACCCCCACGGAGTCCATAGTTAAGCCCTTTTCAGACTCCCT